>CM021101.1:3458353-3506841 GCA_007115665.2 Sequoiadendron giganteum | reverse complement strand
TTTCTTTGAAATCTAGTGTTCCAAGGTTTATACTTTAAAACTCTTTCAGGACGTCTAGAAGAAAAATGACCTATTTTATTGCAAGAAAATAGTTTAATAGGTAAGTTTCCTTGGTACTTACCATGACCTCTTGATTCTCTTTTCATAGTCAATGTTTCCAGTTCTTCCAATTCCTTTTCTTCATCTTCAATCTGCTTCATTTCATCTTCATACTTGAATGTTCTCTTGAGGCTTTATCCTGAATTATATCCCTGCTTATTTTTCCCATATATAGTAGCCTTGAAAGAAGATTCAATCTTAGTAGCAGACTCACAGAATTCACTCAATTCAAATGCAACAAGTTTTCCAATCAGCATATCTTTGTAAGATTTGTCACTGTCATGAGTTCATCAATAGCATGATCTTTTGTCTTGTAGGAAGGGGGCACAGATCTAAGTATCTTAGCCACAATTTCATCATCATCCAAAGTTCCACTAGCACATCTAATATCTATCACTTATTCATTTATCTTTTGTGAGAAGGAAAAGATGTTTTCATCTTCACTCATCTTCAAGCTCTCCCATTTTCCTTTTAGACTTTGTAGCTTAGCACTTTTCACTAGTGCATCTCCTTCATACAATGTTTCCAGCTTTTTCCAAATCTGGTATGCAGTCTTCAATCCTAACACATTTTTCATCTCTGAATCTGTCAAAGCACTCACCAATGTTTCTACTGCCAAGGGTATTAATGTTTTCTTTCTTGATTTCATCTTCAGAGGAAGGACCATTCTGAGGAATGGTATATGCACTTTGTGTCATCTGCCAAAAAGGTTCCCCAATGCATTTCAAATGACATTCCATCCTAACTTTCCATAGAGATTAGTTTGTACCATCGAATCTAGGACTATCCTTCTTGAATGATGCCATCTCAGATCACCTCAAGTTGTTAAGCTTCTTTCAGAGGAACTAGCTTTGCTACCAATTGCTGGCAATATAAGGATAGACAACTGAGAGGGGGGTGAATCAGTTGTTACCAAAATCAAACTTATGCAGCATTAATCAACCTTATATCATAGATCTGATAATTAACAGTTAAAGCATTAAATCAACAACACATCAGAGACACATGAACACCAAGATTTTATATGTGGAAACCCTGTTAGGGGAAAAACCACGATGGATGTTAGTCCATAATATTAAACCCTGTTAGAAGTATAATGAAGAATAAAAAGGAATGCACTTGCATTCAGGCGCACTACCTAGAGCACATTGCTCAAAGGGAAGGCTCACTACCTTACATATAGTAATCAGGTTAAATCCATCTGATGAAGTTGAATTGAGAAATTAGCTTCTACAAAAGCCTACTTACAGTTTCAGTTAGGCACACACAACAAACTTCTTCAAACTCTTCCACCCTCTGCTCAAATTCTTCCACACTCTTCTCTGAATGATTTGCACTTTATTCACACTTTTACACTTGATAACTCCCTCTAAATGAGGAAAACAATCTTTTATATATCCGCTACATGGATTTACAACCACTATTTAGTTGGTCACAAATAAAGAATAAAGTACAACTGTCGACCTTGATACATGAATAAATTATAATGTGCACCAACACAAGTCGGTCACAAGATAGTGAGGACCCAAAAAAACACCTCCAAACATGCTAATCAATAAAATATTAATCCTTATGGGTCTGCAACATGCTAACATCATCATGTTGGCCAAGAACATGAAAAATCAAGCACACATCAGAAAAATCTTCGATCACAAACACTTCAATCAATGCGGACGTACAACAAGGATAGAGCATTATCTAGACTCATCCATGAACATCAAAGGTACATGCACAACACATGAAATTACTAGAATTTCATCCACTTCAACCAAGAACACCATCTACAGAAACTAAATAACTATAGGCACACATATCTTTGTAACTTCCATAAGACTTGATGCGAACCTCTAAAACTATCTAAAAACATACTAGAAATCTTCAGCATGAAACCCTTTGAAGTGCATCTTCAGATCTTCAACATACAAAGCTTTCCAACATTCTGACCTTCTCAGCACTATTGGCTGCCTATACTATATATTTTTACAATTTTCTCAATATCCTTGACATATACAACCTTAAACAGATTTAATGCTAAGAGTGTTGACATCAATGAAAACCACATATCAACAACACAACCAAAACATCCATCAAAATCTAGTATAGGGCCTAATGTGAATGTCAACTCCTAGTCGAATGACCATCTAAATGAGAATGGACCTGTTGGGTCTCAAAAATGCAGGTTTGAACCACGAGAGGTTGCCAAGCTCTCACAATGCTTTTGACCAATGTACAAGGCCAATTGATGCAATTGAACCTTCTTCTCTTTAGGTTATGCTAGACCAAGGTGGGTGAACCTATGTGAATGATGCAGATTGAAATGTGTTTCCTGATTCAACAATCTATCCACAATGGAAAATGGAAGTGAATAGATGAAAATCACTACAACTATTCCTACTCCTACTGTACAAAAGAAAGGATTTGAAAAAGTCCTTTGATATGAAATTTTATCTCTAGGTTGAGGCAAATTAGTGCCTTCTATCCACATGGGCAATGGAGTCAAAAATCATGAATTATGTGTGTTTCCTTCTCTGGCTTAACTCTAGTTGTTAGGCACTTTGAAAATTCTATGACTGGCATAAAACCTCAGTAAATTTATGACTCTCATAAATTGTGTTGGGATGTTTCTCTTATCAAGTTCTACTTCAACAATCCAAAAGAAATCCTTAAATTATTGTGACTTATTAAAAGATTTTAATTCTGACTTGCAGACACCAGTTAATTAAATCACACAAAATGAGAGTGCATTCTGATAAATCAGAGATATACTTGATATGTTGATTTAAATGATTAAAAGACCTCAAGTTGGAGACAACCAAAATAAAGAATATGAATTTTATACATCACAACAACTGAACACCAGAAAGAAAATCACCAATTAAAAACATTTCTCTCTATTGATTCTATTTCAGGAAAGGCTTTGTACATTATTTGCATTCCCAGTCCATTTTTTGGAAAAATATAACTACTCCCACCTACTCTCTAACCCCCTCTGCAACTAATTTTTTCAAATACTTATACAATGAAATCCCAAAAGTCACGACCCTTCACTTTTTTGTTACATCCATTTGTATTTGTTAATCAGAAAATAAAATATTTGATTAAGTTGCCTTATCGACAAATCAAATATTTTCAATTATAGTTCTTTTTATTTCTCACTTTAATACTTTTTCCCGCCTATATTTTTCATCTCCCTTTATTCCTTTATTCCTACCACTCCACCTCGGTCTATGTATTTTCCATCGGCGGTACCACGGTATTGACTTTGACTGATTCGCCACGTTCCTTTCTCCTACCGCTCAACCGTAGCCTTTGTTTTTGTCTCTGGCAGTATAGCGGTAGCTGTTTCTCTAACCACTCCTCCCGTCCACCACTAGCTTCATTCTAACTATCCATGGTATAGTGGTGTCTGGCATTAACTGTTAACCTCACCGCTACCCGCGCTACCATTGTCTTCATTCTATCTTCCAGTGGTACTGCGGAAAACATTTATTGTTACCTTTGCCTGCTTCCCTCTTGTCTACCGCGCCACCGCAGTCTCCATCCTGCCCTACCATGGTGTAGTGGTAACTGTTCCGTCTGCCGCAACTTCCTTGTCACCGTACCACTGCAGTCTACTCAGAGACCATTCACGATTGAGCGGTAACTATTTGTTGACCACCATGCTTATTGTCTTCACCACCACCATTTCCCACCGCTCTACCGCGGTCACTGGCTTGACTACCAACAGTACTATGGTAGACACTATCCACCATTCACCGACTCAGCCGACTGTTTACCATGCCACTATGGTGTATATTTTGACCAACTGCAGTATAGCGGTAGGCTTTCTTTCTAACCGCACTTTAACCGTCACTGCCATACCATAGGCCCCTTTGTGGGAGGTCATGGTAAAGCAGTAAAGCATAGAAAATGAATATTAAGGGAGCGGTAAAGGTTTAGGGTGTCTAATAAAGTGGACAAGGAATAAAATGACTTATTTTTTATGAAGAGATAGAAAAATGATGGGCTTAAATGGGAAAAAAGGCTTAGGTTTTAATGGAAATTTTTGGTTCTAATAGTGGCTCCTATTGGGGATGAGTGATTTTGCAAATCACAGCAAGAATCCAAAATATCTACTGGGAGAGCAGACCAAGCAAAGGAAATGAAAAATGAAGACAATGGAAGATAAAGGGAATGAACAAATGAATGATATGAAAATGGAGCAAATGGAGAATGGAAAACCCTACACTACTGTACATGGAAAGAAAACAAACGTTTTCAATAAGGGAACCTCTGATAATGTCCATGTATTGGCAAACCCAGACCCTTCCTAAACTATTGCGCATGGAAAAGAGTATTTAAAAAGGTAAGAGGTTTGCTTAAGAATTGTCCATGCATTGGCAATCCTTATCCTCTGTTTCTCCTATGGTTCAAAAATCAAACCATAAAGGATGGCCCTAGGCCACCCAAAAGGAAAACCTACACTTTCCTCTATCATAGATCTTATTCTTAATAGAGCTCATCAGGTTTCTTTTGAAACTATCCATTCCACCTGCCCTGCAACATGCACTGCCATTGAAAACCTTCAGGAAATCACTGTGTTCAATCTGATTCACATTCATTTCACCATTCTGCATTTCATAATTCCTATCACCATATGGCAAGCCTTTATCACCTTCAACATACAAAGTGTATCCAGGTTCAAAACAATCATAATCTTGCTCATTATCATACACTATTGAATGATCCTGCAACTGTACTGGGATTTGAAAATCTGAATGCTTCTCATGGCAACCAAAAAATTCTAGATCTTCTGAAACAATCAAATCACTTTCCATTTCTTTCCTATCACCAGTCGGCATTGACACATACATTTGATCCTTACAGTCATTCTTATACATACTTGAATCAACAAATGTTGGACACTCATCATCAATAACATGCAAACCAGTATCTTTTTCTTGCAGGCAAAAATAATTCAAGTCACATACTTCTTGGATAGATAAGGATTCTTGATCAACTTCAAAGATCTCTTCATCACTATGAGAGATGCACATGGAGTCATATGAATTGTTACACATAGTACCCTCACTGTCAAAGCAAATATAGGTTGGAGCCAAAACTCTAGAATCATCTTTATGTGCACACTTCTGGTATTCGAGAGTTAACAAATCTAAAACTTGCTCATTTTTTAGTGAGCATGTTTCATCCAAATCTTCTACCATGTCTCCAACTTCCTGATCTTCATAAGAACTGCAAAAATCACCCTGTTGTAGATCAACATCCACAAGTTCTTCCTCATAATTTGAATCACAATCTGTTATGCAAGAGAAACTCTCCATATCTTCATTGTTGGACAACATGATATATTCTTCTATTGCAGCTTCTGAAGCACTATTCTTTTATTCACTACATCCAAGGCACACTCTTTTGATGATTCTATCCAATAAACTAATTCATGCTCTGATGCTCTTAGAAGCTGTACAACAAATGTGGGTCTTGTTGGCCTAAAATGAGGAGGTAATTGCATATAGATATTTGTCATCCTACTACACAAAGAAATCACAAATTCTCCCTTATATCTCCTTATGTCAAAAAAGGCATACACAAGATTTTTGTTTCCTTCTTGAATTTGAAAATACTCATCAAAAGTGTTTTTTTGTGAATAGAGTACATTACCTTTATTGCCAAAGTGCTCAGTTGCATCATGTGGTGTCCAAGATCTCCTGGAATTTGTGTCTTCATTCTCATTGCATGATGACCTATTTGGTGATGTACTTGGAGCATATTTGACTCCCAATTGCAGCAATTGTTGGTTCACTTGTAGCATCTGTTGCTCAAATTGTAGCCTTTGTTGTCTCAATTCCTTCAACTCTCTTATTGATTGTTGTTCTCTTTCTTCTTCTACCATCTTGACAAAATATTACTACTTCACAACATCCATGCATCATTTATCAAATGAAACAGAGTTGCTGCCTACTTTTCCTAAAAGTAGGAAGATGAAAAATAAAAAATAAAAAAAATTGATATTGTTTTGGTTTGCCCCAGTGAAATCTCCAAAAAAATGTAAAACTTTTCTGACTCAATAAATGGATAGGCTGAAAAAAATTTCCTAAGTAATTCCCTAGTGGAGTTGCCAAACTGTTGGGTCTCAATAAAGCAGGTTTGAACCACGAGAGGTTGCCAAGCTCTCACAATGCTTTTGGCCAACATACAAGGCCAATTGATGCAATTGAACCTTCTTCTCTTTAGGTTTTGCTAGACCAAGGTGAGTGAACCTATGTGAATGATGCAGATTGAAATGTGTTTCCTGATTGAGCAATCTATCTACAATGGCAAATGGAAGTGAATAGATGAAAATCACTACAACTACTCCTACTCCTACTGCACAAAAGAAAGGATTTGAAAAAGTCCTTTGATATGAAATTTTATCTCTAGGTTGAGCCAGATCAGTGCCTTCTATCCACATGGGTAATGGAGTCAAAAATCATGAATTATGTGTGTTTCCTTCTCTGGCTTAACTCTAGTTGTTAGGCACTTTGAAAATTCTATGACCGGCATAAAACCTTAGTAAATTTGTGACTCGCATAAATTGTGTTGGGATGTTTCTCTTATCAAGTTCTACTTCAACAATCCAAAAGAAATCCTTAAATCACTGTGACTTATTAAAATATTTTAATTTTGACTTGTAGACACCAGTTAATTAAATCACACAAAATGAGAGTGCATTCTGATAAATCAGAGATATACTTGATATGTTGATTTAAATGATTAAAAGACCTCAAGTTGGAGACAACCAAAATAAAGAATATGAATTTTATACATCACAACAACTGAACACCAAAAAGAAAATCACCAATTAAAAACATTTATCTCCATTGATTCTATTTTAGGAAAGGCTCTGTACATTATTTGCATTCCCAGTCCATTTTCTGGAAAAATCTAACTACTACCACCTACTCTCTAACCCCCTCTGCAACTGATTTTTTCAAATATTTATACAATGAAATCCCAAGGGTCATGACCCTTCACTTTTCTGTTACATCCATTTGTATTTGTTAATCAGAAAAAAAAATATTTGATTAAGTCGCCTTATCAGAAAATCAAATATTTTCAATTATAGTTCTTTTTATTTCTCACTTTAATACTTTTTCCCGCCTGTATTTTTCATCTCCCTTTATTCCTTTATTCCTACCACTCCACCTCGATCTATGTATTTTCCATCGGTGGTACCACAGTATTGACTTTGACCGCTCTGCCACGTTCCTTTCTCCTATCGCTCAACTGCAGCCTTTGTTTTTGTCTCTGGTGGTATAGCGGTAGTTGTTTCTCTAACTGCTCCTCCTGTCCATCGCTCCACCGCTAGCTTCATTCTAACTATCTGCAGTATAGCAGTGTCTGGCATTAACTATTAACCTCACTAATACCCGTGCTACCGTTGTCTTCGTTCTGGCTTCCAACGGTACCACATAAAACATTTATTGTTACCTTCGCTCGCTTCCCTAAAGTCTACTGTGCCACCGCGGTCTCCATCTTGACCTACCATGGTGTAGTGGTAATTGTTCTGTCTACCGCCACTTCCCTGTCACCGCACCACCGCGGTCTACTCAGAGACCGTTTGCGGTTGAGCGGTAACTATTTGTTGACCACCACTCTCACTGTCTTCGCCACCACCATTACCCACCGCTCTATCATGGTCACTGGCTTTACTACCAATGGTACCATGGTAGACTCTATCCATCGTTCACCAACTCAGCCGACCGTTTACTATGCCATCACGGTGTATATTTTGACTAACCACGGTATAGCGGTAGGCATTCTTTCTGACCGTGTGTTAACCGTCACCGCCATACCGCAAGCTCCTTTGTGGGAGGCCACGATAAAGCGGTAAAGCAAAGAAAATGAATATTAAAGGAGCAATAAAGGTTTAACGTGTCTAATAAAGTGGACAAGGAATAAAATGACTTATTTTTTATGAAGAGATAAGAAAATGATGGTCTTAAATGGGAAAAAAGGATTAGGATTTTAATGGAAAATTTTGGTTCTAATAGGTCCTACTCTGATGGATGTGTTGAGTCCTACAAATAAAATTGTGTAAAAAATGTGTTAAATACATATAATTTATATTAAATAAATTTTATGAAAGTTATTTTTAAGAATGTACTTGTATATTTTTAATATCTATTTAGATCTATGCATACATATTAATGTACATATACACGTGTATATATAAAAATTTAAAACTCAGATGTCCACTGGCAGCAGATTCATCCACAGAGTCA
Organism: Sequoiadendron giganteum; assembly: GCA_007115665.2. NCBI lineage: Eukaryota > Viridiplantae > Streptophyta > Pinopsida > Cupressales > Cupressaceae > Sequoiadendron > Sequoiadendron giganteum. Next base: position 3,498,481 of record CM021101.1, on the reverse strand, counting down.
CGTCGATGTACATGATCTGGACCAAGGCTAGGAGTGACATGAGGTATGTCCACCTACAATATATATACATATATATCAATACATGAATATCTAGTTAAAACTAAAATTTAAAAATAATTAAAAAGGAATTGAAACATGCACATGCACATGCACACATACATGCACATCATCTGATATCAGATGACCTAAGTCCTCTAAAATGGTCACCTCCACCATACCAACCAAACGGTCAAGCAAAGAACCAACATCTATATACATCTGATCTATCCCATGTCATGCCATAAATGATGAGTGAAGAGGACTATGTAGGTGAGATGGCATCGGTGATAACAAATCGAAACCAATCAACATATCAGTAAAACCCATAGTTTGTACAACTGTCGAATGATCTGAAGGTGGATCCTAACGTTCACTAGTGCTGGGTTGAGAGTGATAGGATCCTAGAAGTGAATGGGCTATGTGTTCCAAATGATATTTGACATGCTTTGCACCTATCCCATAGTCTGATGCAATGAAGGCATATGCCTCCAAGAGGTCCTTAGCCAAATAATGCAGAGTCTTGCATGCCATATCTCCTATAAGTGTGCCAACCTCTGTGGGAGTAGGGATGCCCTCCATTGTAAAAGGATCCATGGTAGTCCACTATGCTGAAAATGGCATGGATCAAGAATTTCTAGACATAAAATATTGACCTACATGATCAGTAGATATCCTACTGGTGGCAGCTGCAATGTCACCTACAGTGTCAATTGCTTCCTTTTGGGAAGCAATGACAACCTCATCTGCTATGGGGGATAGAGTTGGGGTGAGAGCAGGAGACCTCTCACCAACCAATACCCTAAACATTAGGGTTGGTCTATCTGCTCAAAGATAGGTGGGCCTATCGACAATCCTACCACACCCTTGACCAGCATATGGTGGAATGTCTAGGTAGTTGACTTTCAGGCCCAAATGGACCTCAGCATACAACTGTTGAACAAAATATAATGGAATCCGGTCATTGTTTGGGTATTGACCTTGTGCTATGAGAAATCATGGATAGATCAATGAGGCCATAGCACGATCAACATATCTAGTGACCTGGTATCCCTTAACCTTACATACATTTTGATAAAATAGAAAACAAGTATTTTTTATCACTTCTTTGGTCACACTATCCTATATTTGTTTAAGGGGAACCTCACCATACACTTCTTCCCACATGCAAGAAAGAATAGCATCTACTTTATCTGGGGAAAATGCACTAGTTCTCTCAAGTTCATCTCTTAGTTTTTCTAGACTATGTAATATTGACATGCATGGTTCAGAATATATCCCTAGGTTTGAACCCTGTGCTAATGAGTCTCTCAATTTCTTAATCTCATTAGTGGTATTTGCAAACAAATATTTTGGAGGTGGAACATCTGTATTTTCCATGTTATATATGTATGTACACCTAAAGGAGCAATGAGACCTTGGTAAATAATATATCTAGATATAGGGAATAGAAATCTAAAACAGTTCTAATAATTCATCTACTCGTCGATAATATTTTCATGCCATTAACAAAAAAATATTTAACATCTATCATAGTTTTTAATAATCAAAACATTCAAATTACTAGATTGCACACAAAACATAATCTAAAACAATTCTAAAATTTAAATTTACAAGTGTGCACTCTAGTACAAAATGTGTCATTAAAGACAAAAAATCTTGATAAAGGTTGCATCTAAGATTTATTTCCTACAACTATTAATAAAGGGAAAGCATCATTACTTAACATTGGTGGTCATGTAAAATCAATTTAGTCATTATTGAAGGTACAAATAAGAGAAGAAAATGAGAGAGATGATAAGCTTGTAAATATGATTTCTAAATTATTGAAGCAATATTTTGATAAGGAAGAAACCAAAAAATTAGAAATAAACTTCCTCATATCCATAAAGAAAATTTGATAGGAGGAAGGGACACATGTACATAATATTTATCATGAAAGTTACCATAGAATATACAAGAACTTGATACTAAGGAACAAAGGTTTCTTATAAGTACACAACAAACCTAGATGAAGATTTAACCCTAGTACAAAAAGAAAGAAATAATGAAAGAATAGGAGAAAATGAAGATTTAATCTTTGTACATATTTTTTCTATTACCTCAAATCTTATAGATAATATAAAATCCTCCATATGAAAATATGGTTATATTTACTCACTTAGATAATATTAATAATTATTTTATTACTCTTATTTTTATAAATTTCTCGGATATTATAGTAAAATAAATCAATTCTTACATTTTTTAAAATTAAAAAGTTGCCTATACAAATTCTAAAACTAGATATAATGTGTTAGAACTGTAAAACTTTGAACATCCCATTGACCATTTATACTCATTAATTTCCCAAAGGGGTTCATATTATAGACATAGAATTTCCTCATATAGCATTTTTCACCAAGGTCCGGGTTAAATTTTGTCATATAGCCCCATGAAATTCATCTGACATTAAATCTTTAACATTTGAAACATATCGGCATAAGATGGTGCAGGTCTCATCGATACTAATTTCTTTCAGTGATCGAAAAGACAGCAGCAGTGTCATATCGATGAGGATATATGCCAAGAGAACGTGAGTTCACATTTTCTATCGACAAGACAAAAGGTATTGGCATGACAATGTGAGGTCATATCGAGCTAAATTGCTTTTTACAAATTGGAGTATAATAAAGTGTATCGGCCAGACTATAGTCATCGGGGTGAGATTTCAAAACACTACTCAAAGCGTTCACTGGTCTTGCCAATAAAGCAAAAAGAAGACTCATTCAGTGAGACAATAATGTCGGGGAGAGTTCAGGGAGTCTTACTGACTTCCCCTATTATACCAACAGAACTGACTGTATAGAGATAAGAGTTGTCGAAGAGACAATGTGTGTGGTTTTGCCAAAGAAAGTGTATCGGTAAGATAAGTCTCAGTGGAGAGATCTAAGAGAGGTCACGATGAATATTATTCTGTCAGCGGGACAATTACTTGGTCTCGGCAACTTAAGTTGACAAAGGGAATATCTCGATGAGACAAAGAGATTTCAGAGTGAAATGAAGAATCATTGGCCTGATTCGTTAAGTTTGGGCGATAGTTTTCTTCGGTGAAGGTCATGGCGATATAAAAAAACAAAAAAGGAAAACTCTCAGGGAGACTTGTGATGTCACGGGAATTACAAGATGTCTTAGTGGATACGTGAATGTTGAACAGACAGATCATCCAGACATTTGAAATGTCTTGCAGATATGATACCTGATGTGACAGCGAGAATTTCGAAAAACTTGCTTCATTCATGTCCCAGTGAAGACATTAATGGCACCATGAAGCATAAAAGATTTTGCAAATCAAGGTGAGCTCAATTGAAATCATTTTTGTAGAATTGGTAGCGAAGGAGAGTAGAGGAACGAGCAAAAAAAATGGGGCATTCGTCTAACTTGTATTTTTAGGCGAAATACAGTAAGTTCTTCATCCTCTAAAAATTGTAAATTGTGAAGAATGGAAGGTAGTAGTTCAGAAAAGATAAAAGGAAGAAAACATGGGGAGGGTAGTCAACCAAAAGCAAAAAAGCAAAAAATTGAAATACGACCAGAGGGCACCGAGAGAAAATTGAACCATGATCTCATAGACCAGCTACCTAGTTCAGGACATAAAGCTCGGCATTCTGCAAAGCTTAAGGCGGAAGTAGATAAATTAGATGACAAATGTAAGCTCATAGGAGATATTTGGACCCCAATTAAAGGATACAAATTGTTCAGTTTCCACTACCATAGAAGACATCGCTTCGAGCCAGTATGTAACCCATGGAGGCTTAATTTGGGAAAATTGGTGTGCCCTAATATTTTTGTTGATGTCGAATTGGTGAAATTATTGGTTGGTCATTATAATCAAAAAAATAGGGCCATATGTGATTTATTTGGGAACCTGGTAATACATGTGTCTGAGAATGCAATAAGTGAGGTCTTCAAGTTAGAAGGAATGTACAGTGAGAAGATTATAAGTGAGGAGCGTGAGAGTGAATTCAGAAGAATGGATACCATTTACAAGGGCTGGAGGTTACCCCTGCATAGAATTAGGTGTAATGGAAAACCGACCCCAATGGAAGATAGCGAGGGACCACAATTTCATGTGGATCTCTTCGAACCCTACATAAAGTACACTTATTTTTTAGTGGGATGGGTATTGGGGATGGAATTCCTAGAGCATATGACGGTTGTACCTATGGTGATTGTTGTGGATGTTCAATATCATAACTCCAGGTCTTTTGATTATGCTTCACATGTGTTTAAAGAGCTTGATGCAGGGTTGATGGCAATAAAGAATGGAGCCTCTATCCTACACCTCAAGAATTATTCATTGTTGATGCACTTCGTGCTATATTTTGGACAGGAATTAGGATTGTGGCCCCAAGAGTTGAGAATTTCACAATTTGATAAGGAAGGCAAGCCATTGCCTGTTCAGTTGTGGACTGTTGTTTGGGACAACAAGTTTTCTAATTCTAGTTTTGTGCATTTTGAAGAATATTTTGTAAAGCCATTGTACAAGTTTTATAATCATCCTTGTGACTATTCCTTGTCTGATGAAATAAAGAGATTTCTCAGGCCTAAGGATTTTAATGGACCAATCAGCCACAACTAGGGGGATTGGTATTGTTTAGAAAATGCCACCATGATTAGGGTTTATGGTTTTGAAAGTACTCCATTTATTTTGCCTAGGACAGTTCTAGATAGGATTGCATACTTAGAGATTGTTATGCAAATGGATTTCTCCAGTGTCATGAACTTAAGCTCTTATGGGAAGCAAGCTTTTATGCCAAGCACATTGTGTTTTGGTGATTTTATTGTGTTAGCAAAGGAGGGATACAATTTAACTCTGCATAATTTATTGCATTATAACACGAGGAAAGTGCCATCAAGGAAAAAATTTGATCCAGAGGGATATATTCATTCTGCCAGACAGAGGATAAAGTTTGGAGGGTATCAACATGTGCCATATCAGTCTGATGACACAATTAGAAACTTGGAAGCAGAAGGGGCAGAAATGGTAATTGATAAACATGATCAAGAATTGTTAGATGTTGAGTTGTTGTCTTCCAATGAAGAAGTATTAGAGACTAATAGGCCACAAGGTCCATCCAGAAAGGTACCGAGGACAAGAACTCAGGATTACACCTATTCTGCTAGAGATAAATATTGAGGAAACTGTGGATATGGATACAAGACATGAAGAATATAGATCTTTTATAGCAGATGATGAATTTGTGAAAACCTCATAATTCAAAACATTTTTATACAAACAAAAGGGAAAATAAATAAGAGGACTGGTTGACAATGTCACACCAGGAAATGAGGAGTAGTTGTTAAAAAACTTGAGGGATGATGTGGAGAAAGAGATGACAAGCATGACCCCTGAGAAAGGGAGAGAATTTTTGGAAAAGGCTGGTGTCATGATTTTCCCAAGGCTAGATCTCAATTCTGCATTGGTTTTTGATAGTTTTCTGAAAGACAACAATGCTACACATAAGATCAACATAGAAAAGGTGACATAAGTGTATACAGGATCAAAATACAATCCTGATGAAGAGACATTAATGATCTGGGCTATATATCCCCCTCACAAGAAGTCAGTTGTTATTGATACTGAGAAGGCATTTGGACATGTCATGACTTTCAAGGCTGGAGAGGTTGATCCAGTTGCAACTGCAGAAATTGGGATCAATATAGAAAAATTAAATAAAGCCCAGATACAAGCATTGATCAGAGAGAGAAATGTGCAAAACCAATAGTGAGAGAATAGTGAGAGAGAATGAACGTCTAAAGGACTTGGTAGGTGTTGCAACGGGGCCAACAAAGATTCTCACCCAAGGCGAAAGTTCACAGGTGAAGGACCATTGGGAAGGATCAAGTGCATAGTCTCAAGGGAAAATGGACAGTAGGTCATTTTAACCACTTGGTTAAATAAAATTTGGGGAAAACATTCACAATACGTTGATGCAATAAAATAACATAGGAGGGTGGATAGCAAAATCCAAGAAAAACTTGAGGAATTAAAGCAAAAGGATATTCCTAATAATGCAGGGATTGAAAATTCTCATCGTATCATGGATAAGCACAAGGGATTCTTTGAGGAATTACAAGAGGATGCACAATGAATTGATATTAATTCTCCAAGAGATGTTAAAGACAGCCACTGCGAAAGATACAACATTGGATGAAGCATGTGAGCAGAACGAACGAATGGTGATGATGGAGATCGTGATCTGCGATGCATTAGGAGAAGTAGATATGCACGAGTGCCAAGATCACACAAAGCACATGTCTGGAGTTCACTTTTGGATTAAAAAAGCTTAGTTAATGCTAATCTTGTTGGTATTTTATTCTTAAAACATTTTTTGTAAGGACACGTCCTTCCACCCGCTAATGTATAAATATCTGTTGTTTACATAACTAGAAGGAGAGGGATTTTTAGATAGAAGACAATTAGTAGGAAATACAGTACTTTCAAAATGTTGCAAAGAATTATGATGCATGTATAAATTTTGAAGAATCAATGAAAGAAATTTGATATTGTGGCGCCCTTCTGGTATCATTTGGATCACTAAGAAGAGCTTGGTAATTACATTCTTGCATGTTTATACAATTTATAGACTAATATCATATTCCAAATAATTAGAATCTTTTCCAGATAGAAGTCATTTATTTAAAGCTTTCACTTGACTCCGTTTTACCCAACAAGGCACTGGTCTTATTTATCCATTTAGGTTCCATCCATTTCATTTACATCTCTTAATTGAACATATAAATTTTCACTTTGATATTGCATATACAATTTATACCAAATTAGGATTATATCTTTCCACTATCAAATTGCCATTTGTGGATAGTTAGGTCAAGTAGGAAGCATAATTCAAAATCTGTGTCATTCATATAGGTGAACCCGCCTAGGTTTAGCAGAGCCTTAAGAGTATAAGGTTCAACTATATTGGTTGGCCTTGTTAGTTGGCCAATAACGTAGTGAGAGTGTGGCAACCTCTCGTGGTTCATTCAAACTAGCGTTTTTGAGACCCAACAAATTGGCGACTCTACTAGGGAAACTTGAGAGAAATCTGGTGGTAGATAGCCTTTCCATATAGATTCATTAAAAGTGAAAAATTTTAAAATTGACTCCACTAGGTGAAATAATAACATCTTTTCTCACTTTTAGAACAAGTGGGTGGTGACTCTGAATGAACAAAAGCATTGAGACTAATACAATAAGATACAAATCATAAAGGAATCAACCTATCGTTCAGACCATCATAGTTTCTCACAACATGCAAGGAAGGAGATCTTTGTACAAGGAGGGGGATGGTGCTAATGACAAAGGTAAGCGAACCTATAAAAATGATCAAGGAAAGAAGGTATTTAATGACCTAGATCCAGCCGCAAAAAACATAATATCAAAACCATCGATAGAAACACACAACTCATATGAGGTGTTAACAAATGAAAATAGCCCATCTAAATAGCTTCACACTCCTGAAGAGAAGATAAATCATTTCCATCGAATAAGCCATGATAAAGATGAAGAGTTCATGGCTGAATTTGAAGCTGAGAAGAGGAGAGAATTTGAATGTGATCAGAGAGTTGCACTTTTTGAGGAAGGACTGGAATATGAGGCAACATCTGAAGAAAACCATGAACTTATGACCCAAAATGAGACAGATTTACAGTGGGAACATATGAGGTAAGAAACATAAAGGTCAAGGATAGAATATGAGCAAAGGCTTTAGGCCATGAAAGAATTTGAGAAGTTAAAGTTACAGAAGGCTCAGGTTAAAACATCAATGATTGATTCACCCAGATATACGCCCCCTCATAAGAACAACAATATGAAGCCATCAAATTCCCCACAAGCCCACCGAAATCAGCCAAGGAATCAATATAGAAACACAAACAGTCCACCATAACACAGAAATATTCAGCCACCTCCACACCAGTAGTATGTATTCCCACAAGGTCAGCAATATGTGGAAAATACTAACCCACTGTACCAGCATCAGCATTTCCAAAATCCCCCTCCACAATACACAACCATGATTAGACAATTTGATCTTGCTGGATTTCAGATATACCCTTACCCTTTGGACAACAACTGGAGGAACCTAGTCCCTAAGTTCATAGGAAGTAATGTAGTTACAGTCGAGGAGCATCTGAAAAAATTTAAAGCAGTTATTCAAGACATGGATATGCAATATGAGGATGTACAAATGAGATTATTTATGATGTCACTGATTGAAGATGCCAGGGACTGGTTTAACAGTCTACCAATAGCATCTATTTATTCCATTAATGTATTTTATGAATAGTTTCTTTAGCAGTATGGGCATTAGTGTGCGTCAGATTTTGCTTTGCATGAGTTAGTGACTATCCAAAAGCATCAAAATGAGTCAGCCTATGATTTTAACCAAAGGTTTGTTAAATTACATAATAAAATACCTCAGGGATCCAAGTTGGTTGATCCTGCTACGTTGAGTATCTATTTGAAATCCTTTGATCCCAAGATAGGATATGAATTGAGAAACAAAGATCCTAGGAATCTAGCTGAAGCCCAAAAAATAGCATTAACTATTGAAAATAATAGGAAAGCTACAAGGATGTTTTCTAAAAGGGAAAACCCTAGGGCTCCCCCATATGCTCCCCCATACAGACAAGAGAACACATATAGGAATGAAAGACCAAGGTTGCATGACATGCCTTATAATACAAACTAGAAAGATGGGAAGTCGGTAAATGATAGACCAAGAAATAAATAAACACAAAATCCATTAAAAAGGAAAGGAGCATATATGGTAGATAAGAGTCCTTGGTGCTCAGTTTGTTACACACCACATTCTCCAAAGCATTGTGTTATAGCTCAGTCAATACCAGAAGAAGACACACTGGAAAATGATGGTGGTGAAGACCAGAATGTCTATTTAACTTCCCACACTCTTAACTCTTTGGAGCGGGAATATTCATCTTCAGAGGGGGAAGGATATGAGTATAATGTTGATCACCAAAAATACAATATTCACATGGCAAAGCAACATGTTTTTTCTGATCATGAAGGAAGTGATAATGAGCAAAATCCCCCTGTTGCATCATGTCAAACTAATAGGTACAGTGTGAGGAGACCAAGTGAAGAAGAGATTGAAAGGTTGACTATTGTAGCAGTGGAGGAAGCTAGAAACAAATATTGGTTGAGGAACAGAACAATGAATAGAGATGAAGGTGTCCCAAGGGGAATATTTGTAAAAATAAAAATTATCAAATGAGACATCAAAAAGGACAGATGATAAGCAATGGAACAAAAAAGAACAAAAGGGATCTCCTAAGGAGGAAAGTAAAGAAAACCCCATTGAGAAGCAAAAACCAAGTCAAACATCCAAAGGGGAAAAAGAAGAGAACAAAGGAGAATTGATAGAACCTAAAAGGGTGATCAAAACTGAAGGTACATCCTTTGATTTCATACAAGCCTTATCTCAATTGAAGATGTTTGTCCCATTAATTTAAATGATGAAGATCAAGCAATATAGGGAAGGTTTCATACAATTAATGTCTAATGGGAATCAAAATATAAACCCTAAAAATAAAGAAGTTTTTGAAATCAGTAATAAAAGGAAAGAGGTAAAAATTCAAGAGGCTTGCCTAATGAACACACCACACATTGACCCATTCTTTACCACTTTACTCATAAGTGCCAAACTAGTAAGAAATTGCATGATAGACTCAGGTGCCTCCATGAATATTATCCCAGTAGGGGTAATGAAACAACTTGGTATGTGGATAGATGTGGAAGGAGGTAAATGCTACGCCATGGATAGCAGGCATGTTTCGGTTGTGGGAATAATGAAGAATGTGGAAGTAAGATTAGAAACTTACCCACAAGCTGCCTACAATATTGACATAACCATAAATGACACACCTCCCTAGTTTGGAATGCTTCTATCAAGACAATGGACTGCAGCAGTAGGAGGCAATGTACAGTTTGATTTATCATATGCCACCATACCAATGAATGGAGAAGAGGTCAATTTATATAGGGAACCCAAAATGAATCAAATTGTTGAATATGTTCCTCAAGAGAAACTTAATTGTTTCTATGATGTAGATTTGGGGAGTTTTAGGGCAGAATTATCTCAACCTGAGTTGGTAAACAAAGATCCAATTGATACAAAAATTTCTGAAAAATCAGCAAGGGGTATGGAAAATGTACTTTTATGGGGCCTGCAGCCAAGAAGGTAATGGAGTTGGGATAGTTTTTATATCGCCTGATGGTTCAACTTTAAAATATTCATTTTTGTTAGCATTTGAATGTACAAACAATGTGGCGAAATATGAAGCTTTGTTGACCAGATTGAATTTAGCTGTTAAATACAAGATTAAACTCTTAACAATTTTTGGAGACTTGGAGCTAGTTGTGCCTGAGATCATATCAAAATACGTAGCAAAAAATAAAAGGCTAAAATAGTACAGGAATGCAATATGGGATATAATCAAACTATTTGATGCTTTCTCTATTGATTGGGTGGATAGATCAAAAAATTTAAAGGCAAACTTACTAGCCAATGTAGCACTAAAACAAGATGACATCATGCTAGCAGGAATATCCCAAGTTGAGTTCAAAACAAGACCTATTGTATCTGACAATGTATATAGTTGGCAGGTTTTTAATGATGACACTAATCTTTTAAAATTCCTTCATTGTATAGACCAATATGAGGCTCAGGAAATTGATTTCAATGCCTTTGTGGAAGAAATAAATGGAGAACAGACAATATTCAGAAAGAAGGTCTTACAACTTAAGAGTAATAAACTTCCCAAGGGGCTAGTAGTGTTGGAAAGAGTATACGATGGAAGTGATTGATCCCTTATGAAACAGACACCAATCAAAAGGGAAGATATTGAAGAAATAAACTTAGGGACTAAACTGTCACCAAGGAAGGTATATATTGGGAAGAAAATAAGCCCGGCTATCCGAAGAATGCTGATTTCATTGTTAAGAAAAAATAAACATGTGTTTGCATGGTCTTATGAGGACCTCAAGGCATATAGGGAGGCTTTATTTCAACATGAAATTTCGTTGAAAATAAATGCAAAGCTATTTAGACAAAAACAAAGGCCTATTAACCCCTCTTTGGAACCAAAAATGCAGGAGGAATTGGCCAAACTTAGAGATGGAGGTATCATTAAACTTGTCAGGAATTCAACATGGGTGTCAAACCTTGTTCCTGTTAGAAAGAAAAATGGAGATATCAGACTGTGTGTGGATTTCAAAAATCTGAATGTGGCATCCCTCAAAGATAACTACCCTCTACCTAACATGGAAGCTATATTGCATAAAGTAACCGGGTGTGAGTTGTTGTCTATGATGGATGGTTTTTCTGGTTATAATCAGGTTAAGGTCAAGGAATCTGAGCAGTACAAAATAGCTTTCACAACTCCATGGGGAACATATGTTTATCTGAGAATGCCTTTTGGTCTCACAAATGTGGGAGCAACCTTTCAAAGAGCTATAGACTTAGCTTTTGCAGACTTGATTAATGCTATAATGGTGGTGTATCAAGATGACCTTACTACTTACTCAAAAAGAGTTGAAGATCATGTAGAACATCTTGAAAAAATATTCATTAAAGCTTGAGAGTATGGCATTAGTTTGAACCCTAAGAAATGTCATTTTTCTATTACAGAGGGAAAAATCTTAGGACACATTGTGTCAAAAGAGGGAGTTATAATAGACCCTGAGAGAGTTGAGGCTATAGATAAGGTCCCTATCCCTAAAACTGTAAAAGCCATCTAATCATTTTTTGGGCAGATTAATTTTGTTAGGAGGTTTGTGTCCAACTTTGCGGAAATTGTTAAGCCCATATCAAAAATGCTAAAAAAAGGACAATAGGTTGAATGGACTCCAGAAGCATTAGAAGCCTTTGTATCCATTAAAAGAGATATTAAGGAAGCCCCTATCCTCCAATCTCCTAATTTCACAAAACCTTTTCAAATATTTCCATTTGCTTCCTTGTACACTATAGCTACTATTATGTTACAAAAAAATGAGGATGGTCATGAGCAACCTGTGTCCTTTTTTAGTAAATCTTTGTAGGGATCGGAGTTGAAGTATGACATAATGGAAAAAAAAGCCTTTAGACCATATCTTGTTGGAGCCAAAGTGATTGCTTATGTCCCTCACGCAACTGTCAAAGACATTTTGACATGGTCAAAAGTAATAGGGAAGAGGTACAAGTGGATTAATAAAATTCAGGAATTTGATATGGAAATACAAATTACTTAATTGATAAGAGGCCAAGGATTAGCCAAGTTAATGGTAGAAGCAAATATTTAGGCAAATCAAATTTGCAATGTGAAAGATGGAAGAAACGCAATTGCAAGTATTGAGCATACACCTTGGTATACAGACATCATGTATTACCTTAGAAACACAAAGTGCCTTGAAGGATTTAATGATAACCAGAAAAGAACCTTGAAACTACAGGCCTCTAAATATGTATTCATAGAAGGTGATTTATTTTGGAAAAACAGAGATGGAATGTTGTTGTTATGTCTAGATGAGTCGCAAGATAATCATGTTTTGAAAGAGATGCATGAAGGGGTTTGTGGAGGCCATTATTCTGTAAAGACAACTGCACATAAGATCCTCAGGGCAGGTTATTACTGGCCAAAAATTTTTAATGATTCGTTCTCATATGTGAGAAAATATTCAGGGAGCTTTACCACTTAGACCTATGCAGGTTGAAGCCCCTTTTCATCAATTGGGGAGATACAAGAGAGATCAAGTGGAGGACACAGATGGATACTGGTAGCCATTGATTACTTCACCAAATGGGTAGAAGCAATCCCAACCAAACAAGCGACAAGTAAAATTGTGATAAATTTTTTGATGGAGAAAATTATTACCAGGTTTGGTATGCCATTAATATTAATCATAGACAATGGGATGTGTTCCAAATTAGATGAGTTTAAAACCTTTTACAGTATGCATGGTATTTCTATCTCTTATTCTGCTCCTTACCACCCACAAGCTAATTGTCAGGCATAATCTGGCAACAAAATCCTTCTAAAGATCATTAGGAGAATGCTAGGTGGAAACAAAAAGATATGGGATTCAAAATTAAAGTTGGTTGTATGGGCTGATAGGATCACTGTCAAAAAAGAAATTGGAAAATCCCCATATGAACTAGTATATGGAACACAAGCCAGAATGCCTTTACAAAATCTATTACCAATTTATAAATTTATTCTTCAGGAAGACATGGAGGTTCCTGAACCAATGGAAGAGAGAATGGAACAATTAGCAGAACTTGATGAAATGAGAAGATTAGCCCAAAAATAGAACATGAAGTTGCAAACACAAATGAAGTATTTGTTTGACAAAAATGCAAAAAATAGAAAATTTGAAGAAGATGATCTAGTAATGATGTGGAATGCTAGGTGCTAGGAGAAAGGAAAACATGTAAAATTTGAGGCTTTGTGGTTAGGACCTTTTTTTGTTGTTGGCAAGTGAGGAGAGGATTCATATTATTTTCAAAATATGAGTGATGAAGAACAGGAGTTTCCTGTACATGGACAATTCCTAAAGAAATTTTTCTCTTGAAAATTACAGAGGATCAAGAGTTGCCAATGCATGGACAACTCTTAAGAAAACCTCTCATAAACTTTCCATGCACGTAGTATAGGAAATAAAGGGTACAGGAAATTTCTAGTACATGGACAATCCTAGGATCCCTTATTTGATCTTTTCTCCATGTATAGTAGTTTAGGATCATGCTCATCTCCACTTGATTTCATCCACAATGCTTGGTCTGCTCACCCAAAGATCTGGATCCTTGCAATGATCTCACAATCATTCATCCCAAGACGGAGCCACTATTAGAACTATAAAACTTTGAAAATCCCATTGACCATTTATACTCATTAATTTCCCAAAGGGGTTCATATTACAGACATAAAATTTCCTCACATAGCATTTTTCACAAAGGTCCGGGTTAAATTTTGGCATATAGCCCCATGAAATTCATCTGACATTAAATCTTTAACATTTGAAATATATCGGCATAAGATGGTGCAGGTCTCATCGATACTAATTTATTTCGGTGATCGACAAGACATCAACAGTGTCATACCGATGAGGATATATGCCAAGAGAATGTGGGTTCACATTTTCTATCGGCAAGACAAAAGATATTGGCGTGATGATGTGAGGTCATATCGAGCTAAATTTCTTTTTACAAATTGGAGTATAATAAAGTGTATCGGCCAGACTATAGTCATCGGGGTGAGATTTCAAAACACTGCACAAAGCGTTCACTAGTCTTGTTGATAAAGCAAAAAGAAGACTCATTCGGTGAGACAATAATGTCGGGGAGAGTTCAGGGAGTCTTACCGACTTCCCGTGTTATACCGATAGAACTGAGCGTATAGAGATAAGAGTTGTCGAAGAGACAATGTGCGTGGTTTTTCCGAAGAAAAAGTGTATCGATAAGATAAGTCTCAGCGGGGAGATCTAAGAGAGGTCATGGAAAATATTATTCTATCAGCAGGACAATTACTTGGTCTCAGCAACTTAAGTTGACAAAGGGAATATCTCGGTGAGACAAAGAGCTTTCGGAGTGAAATGAAGAATCGTTGGTCCGATTCGTTAAGTTTGGGCGATAGTTTGCTTCGGTGAAGGTCATGGCGATATAAAAAAACTAAAAAAGGAAAACTATCGGGGAGACTTGTGATGTCGGGGGAACTACAAGATGTCTTAGTGGATGTGTGAACATTGAACAGACGGATCGGCTAGAGATTTGAAATGTCTTTCCAATATGATACCTGATGTGACAGTGAGAATTTCAAAAAACTTGCTTCATTCATGTCTTAGTGAAGACATTAATGGCGCCACAAAGCATAAAAGATTTTGCAAATCAAGGCGAGCTCAATTGAAATAATTTTTGCAGAATTGGCAGCGAAGGAGAGCAGAGGAACGAGCATAACAATTGGGGAATTCATCTAACTTGGGTTTTCAGGCGAAATACAATAAGTTCCTCATCCTTAGAAAATTGTAAATTGTGAAGAATGGAAGGCACTAGTTTAGAAAAGACAAAAGGAAGAAAACATGGGGAGGGTAGTCAACCAAAAGGAAAAAAGGCAAAAACTGAAATACAACCAGAGGGCACCGAGAAAAAATTGAACCAAGATCTCATAGACCAGCTACCTGGTTTAGGACCTAAAGCTCATATCGAGCTAAATTTCTTTTTACAAATTGGAGTATAATAAAGTGTATCGGCTAGACTATAGTCATCGGGGTGAGATTTCAAAAGACTACTCGAAGCATTCACTGGTCTTGCCAATAAAGCAAAAAGAAGACTCATTCGGTGAGACAATAATGCTGGGGAGAGTTCAGGGAGTCTTACTGACATCCTGTGTTATACTGATAGAACTGAGTGTATAGAGATAAGAGTTGTCGAACAGACAATGTGTGTAGTTTCGCCGAAGAAAAAGTGTATCGGTAAGATAGGTCTCAGTGGGGAGATCTAAGAGAGGTCACGAAGAATATTATTCTGTTGACAAGACAATTACTTGGTCTCGGCGACTTAAGTTGAAAAAGGGAATATCTCAGTGAGACAAAGAGATTTCGGAGTGAAATGAAGAATCATTGGCTCGATTCATTAAGTCTGGGCGATAGTTTTCTTCGGTGAAGGTCATGGTGATATAAAAAAACTAAAAAGGAAAACTCTCAGGAAGACTTGTGATGTCAGGGGAACTACAAGATGTCTTAGCGGATGTGTGAATGTTGAACAGATGGATCGGCCAAAGATTTGAAATGTCTTGCCGATATGATACCTGATGTGATAGTGAGAATTTCGAAAAAATTGCTTCATTCATGTCTTAGTGAAGACATTAATGGCGCCATGAAGCATAAAAGATTTTGTAAATCAAGGTGAGCTCAATTGAAATCATTTTTGCAGAATTGGTAGCGAAGGAGAGCAGAGGAACGAGCAAAAAAAATGGGGCATTCATCTAACTTGGATTTTCAAGCAAAATACAGTAAGTTCCTCATCCTCTAAAAATTGTAAATTGTGAAGAATGGAAGGCACTAGTTCAGAAAAGATAAAAGGAAGAAAACATGGGGAGGGTAGTCAACCAAAAGCAAAAAAGCAAAAAATTGAAATACGACCAGAGGGCACCAAGAGAAAATTGAACCATGATCTCATAGACCAGCTACCTGGTTTAGGACATAAAGCTCGGCATTCTGCACAGCTTAAGGAAGAAGTAGATAAATTGGATGAAAAATGTAAGCTCATAGGATATATTTGGACCCCAATTAGAGGATACGAATTGTTCAGTTTCCACTACCATAGAAGAAATCGCTTCGAGCCAGTATGTAACCCATGGAGGCTTAATTTGGGAAAATTGGTGTGCCCTAATGTTTTTGTTGACGTCGAATTGGTGAAATTATTGGTTGGTCACTATAATCCGAAAAATAGGGCCATATGTGATTTATCTGGGAACCCGGTAATACATGTGTCTAAGAATACAATAAGCGAGGTCTTCAAGTTAGAAGGAATGTGCAGTGAGAAGATTATAAGTGAGGAGCTCAAGAATGAATTCAGAAGAATGGATACCATTTACAAGGGCTGGAGGTTACCCCTGCATGGAATTAGGTGTAATGGAAAACTGACCCCAATGGAAGATAGCGAGGGACCACAATTTCATGTGGATCTCTTCGAACCCTACATAAAGTACACTTATTTTTTAGTGGGATGGGTATTGGGGATGGAAGTCCCAAAGCATATGATGGTTGTACCTATGGTGATTGTTGCGGATGTTCAATATCATAACTCTAGGTCTTTTGATTATGCTTCACATGTGTTTAAAGAGCTTGATGCAGGGTTGATGGCAATAAAGAATGGAGCCTCTGTCTTGCCCCTCAGGAATTATTCATTGTTGATGCACTTGGTGCTATATTTTGGATAGGAATTAGGATTGTCGCCCTAGGAGCTGAGAATTTCACAATTTGATAAGGAAGGCAAGCCATTGCCTGTTCAGTTGTGGACTGTTGTTTGAGACAACAAGTTTTCTAATTCTAGTTTTTTGCATTTTGAAGAATATTTTGTAAAGCCATTGTACAAGTTTTATAATCATCCTTGTGACTATTCCTTTTCTGATGAAATAAAGAGATTTCTCAAGCCTAAGGATTTTAATGGACCAATCAGCCACAACTAGGGGGATTGGTATTGTTTAGAAAATGCCACCATGATTAGGGTTTATGGTTTTGAAAGTACTCCATTTATTTTGCCTAGGACAGTTCCAGATAGGATTGCATACTTAGAGATTGTTATGCAAATGGATTTCTCCAGTGTCCTGAACTTAAGCTCTTATGGGAAGCAAGCTTTTATGCCAAATATGTTGTGTTTTGGTTATTTTACTGTGTTAGCAAAGGAGTGATACAATTTAATTTTGGATAAGTTATTGCATTATAACATGAGGAAAGCACCATCTAGGAAAAACTTTCATCCAGAGGGATTATTCATTATGCCAGACAGAGGATAAAGTTTGGAGGGTATCAGCATGTGCCCTATCAGTCTGATGACATAATTAGAAACTTGGAAGGAAAAGAGGTAGAAATGGTAATTGAGAAACATGATCAAGAATTGTTAGATGTTGAGCTGTTGTCTTCCAGTGAAGAAGTAATAGAGACTAATAGGCCACAAGGTCCATCCATAAAGGTATCAAGGACAAGAACTCAGGATTACACCTATTCTGCTAGAGAGATAAATATTGAGGAAACTGTGGATATGGATACAAGACATGAAGAATATAGATCTTTTATAGCAGATGATGAATTTGTGAAAACCTCAGAATTCAAAACATTTTTATACAAACAAAAGGGAAAAGAAATAAGAGGATCGGTTGACAATGTCACACCAGGAAATGAGGAGCAGTTGTTAAAAAACTTGAGGGATGATGTGGAGAAAGAGATGACAAGCATGACCCCTGAGAAAGGGAGAGAATTGTTGGAAAAGGCTAGTGTCATGAGTTTCCCAGGGCTATATCTCAATTCTGCATTGGTTTTTGATAGTTTCTTGAAAGACAACAATGCTACACATAAGATCAACATAGAAAAGGTGACAAAAGTGTAGACAGGATCAAAATACAATCTTGATGAAGAGACATTGATGATCTGGGTTTTATATCCCCCTCACAAGAAGTCAGTTGTTATTGATATTGAGAAGGCATTTGCACATGTCATGACTTTGAAGGCTGGAGAGGCTAATCCAGTTGCAACTGGTGAAATTGGGATCAATATAGCAAAATTAAATAAAGCCCAGATACAAGCATTGATCAAAGAGAGAGAAATGTACAAAACCAATAGTGAGAGAATACTAAGAGAGAATGAACGTCTAAAGGACTTGGTAGCTGCTGCAATGGGGCCAACAAAGATTCTCACCCAAGGTGAAAGTTCACAGGTGAAGGACCATTGGGAAGGATCAAGTGCATACTCTCAAGGTAAAATGGACACACTTACAGCAATAATCAAAAGGAGGTAGGTCATTTTAACCACTTGGTTAAATAAAATTTGGGGAAAACATTCACAATGCGTTGATGCAATAAAATAACATAGGAGGGTGGATAGCAGAATCCAAGAGAAACTTGAGGAATTAAAGCAAAAGGATATTCCTAATAATGCAGGGATTGAAAATTCTCATCGTATCATGGATAAGCACAAGGGATTCTTTGAGGAATTACAAGAGGATGCACAAGAATTGATAGAAGCTACCGAGAAAAAATTGACTAGGTTATGTAATGATGAGGGAGAATTAAAAGAAATGACTACATGGAAGAACGAATGTGAATTAATACTCTAAGAGTTGTTAAAGACAACCACTGTGAAAGATACAACGTTGGATGAAGCATGTGAGCAGAACGAACAAATGGTGATGATGGAGATCGTGATCCGTGATGCGTTAGGAGATGCAGATATGCACGAGCACCGAGATCACATAGAGCACATGTCTGGAGTTCACTTGTGGCTTAACAGAGCTTAGTTAATGCTAATCTTGTTGGTATTTTATGCTTAAAACATTTTTTGTAAGGACACGTCCTTCCACCCGCTAATGTATAAATATTTGTTGTTTACATAACTAGAAGGAGAGGGATTTTTAGATACAAGACAGTTAGTAGGAAATATAGTACTTTTAGAATGTTGCAAAGAATTATGATGCATGTATAAATTTTGAAGGATCAATGAAAGAAATTTGATATTGTGGCACCCTTCTGGTATCAATTATGTGTTAAGTTGATTGAAAATATTATCATGTTGTCTTCAAGGTTGATATTTCTTTGTTATTTGAATTGACATATCAAGTATATTCTCAGTTTATCAGTACACATTTGTTGTATTTGTGTGGTGTTATTCGTTGGTTCTTTCAAGTAAAGATTAAATCCTTTAAGTCATTCATAGTAATCTGGATGTATCATTTGGATCACTAAGAAGAGATTGGTAATTACATTCTTGCATTTTTATACAAGTTATAGACTAATATCATATGCCAAATAATTAGAATCTCTGCCAGATAGAAGTCATTTATTTAAAGCTTTCACTTGACTCTGTTTTACCCAACAAGGCACTGGTCTTATTTATCCTTTTAGGTTCCATCCATTTCATTTACATCTCTTAATTGAACATATAAATTTTCACTTTGATATTGCATATACAATTTATACCAAATTAGGATCATATCTTTCCACTATCAAATTGCCATTTGTGGATAGTTAGGTCAAGTAGGAAGCATAATTCAAAATATGTGTCATTCATATAGGTGCACCCGCCTAGGTTTAGCAGAGCCTTAAGAGTAGAAGGTTCAACTATATTGGTTGGCCTTGTTAGTTGGCCAATAACGTAGTGACAGTATGGCAACCTCTCATGGTTCATTCAAACCACCGTTTTTGAGACCCAACATAATGGACTAGCTTTGTATAATGTTGCACAATGATCAATCTATGATGTTCTAAATCATTGATGAAATATGGAATGATGCACATGTAATTGGTTGTAGATCCAAGTCTCCCAAAAGAGGAAGGAAATGAAGGCTTTATATTTTTATTAATAGACTATATATTAAGTGTTACCATGGTTAATTATGAATTTTAATAGTTTAAATGTAAAATGTAAAGAATCTCTTAGCAAGAGAGATATTGATTGTATGTTTACAAGATCTTATGAGTCTATTGATTATATTATTTTAAAAGTAAAATTGGTAACATGTAACCATAATTGAGAACTTTAATTTATTTAGAAGGATGCTTTTATTTGGAAGCTAGTCATTAGAATGATAGATATGATATAAAATTTGATTGATAAGTATATGATAGATTATGCGATTGACTCTAGTGTTTACCCATGTTATAAATTATTTTAAGTTATTTATAAAATTAAGGGCTTAAGTTTGACATTATTTGTCTTTATGCATTAGATGATTACATTGATGAAGATGTCCCTTATAAGGTTCAATGTAATGATGGAAAATAAAGATGAAAAGCATTGATGACCTATATTTTATTTTAATGGCATAATAAGATAACCCTCTGCTAGCAAATGAAAAATTGAATGTGCTTCATTTTGTAATTATTGAAATTGACATCCTATGGTTTGATAGAAATTAGGATATATGGATTGATCTAAATGGAGCTATATCAAATAATTTAAGAATAGTAGATCTATTATAAGTGACATAAAGCCTCAATGTCTCATTTGTATTAAAATGTGGGGTTGATGTGGCTATTTTAAGGCCCAAAATTTCATGTTTTAATAGCATAAACATATAACATTAATTTTTTTGAGAGTTTGTACCAAATACCTTTTTGCAAACACAACTTTTGTTTAAAATACCTCAAGACCTATGAATGAAATTAAAAATTTCCTAGTAAAGACCATCAAGGAAGGTCTTAATGCCATATGTGGCTTCCTTTTCCTATTATATAAAATTCAACTAAAATAGCTTTTAAGAAATAGTTCCACAAAATTAGAGGGGTCCAACCATGTTTTCAATTAATTTAACACTATTATTTTAGGATTTTTTAATTTTTAAACTTATATAAATTTCTTACATTATTTTGAATTAAAATGATAATAGTGCTCCATAAATTACACAAAATTGAATGTTATTAAAAATTTGGTTAAAAAGTAAGAAGGTTAACCTTTAAAGCCATTGAGGAAGGTATTGCTACTACAAGTGGTTTATCCATGAAGGGCTTGAAGTCTCATAAAGAAAGTAAATACAAGAGGAAGGAACATATAGATGATTTCCTCACAAGTATATAAATGTTTCTACTTGATTATTTATTTCATCCTGGAAGGAAACTATAAAAGTTGTTTTTCCTATCACTTTTATCTTATAAATAATCTTAGATGCATGTAATTTAAGATATCTATTATTAGAGTTGCACATGGGAAAAAAATCAGCTCCCCTCCACCAAGGGCTTATTTTTTTCTTATACCAATTTAAGAATTTTATTAAATTTCAATTCTTAATCGTAATCAAAATGTGGTGAAGGGGAAACAAAACCAATCCAATAAGCGTTCCCCAATCCCTTCAAAATGAAAACTTGTGTATTATCCAAAGGCTATCATTATTACGATTCTAGCTTCTAGTTCTACTATTTCTAAAATAGTACTAGAGCCTAGATTGATGGCTCCCTTGTCTCTCCTATGTTTGCTAAAATGATTAATTATATTGATAACCACCTAAACATGTGGTGGATCTCAGTGTCAAGAACAAAGATAAAAAACCAATGGATGAGGATCCCTCTAAGATTGGTTGTTCCACCTCTTTGAATGAGATTAGTAACAAGGTTTATGAGTGTGTTAAATAGGGGAAGAGGTTGGGTATATAATGTACTTTAGACATGGTTTTTGAATGTAAAATTATTTAGACCATGAGAGGGTTGAACAATTTATAAAGAATTGGAAGACAACTATACTCTATAACATAGAATCCTTAAATGGTTCAAATTTTAAATGAAACAATGAAAGAAAGAATAAGAAAACTGCATAGCTAGATCAGGGAGGAGTAATCTAAAAACAAAGATTAGTGTAAAATTATTTTAAAATAATTGGGGATAAAAATAATATAATTTAATAGTTGTTAACATAAATGAACTTCAAGATAGGATTATGTAAGTGAAAAAAAAGGTCTATTGCCTTCATTGAACCTAAATTTATCTAGTTAAGTATGTCTAAAATTAAGAATTCACACTAGAATATCAATATTCCATAAGAATCTCATAAAGAGGATGAATTTAATGGAAGATAATATAAAGTCCCCCATATGAAGATGAATTTTATCATTACATTATGAGTGAATCATCTCAATTATATAGCCAAGCACATCAAAAATTTATAGATTGGAAAGAAGGGGGGGGGGCCTTAGCTCGGTTGGCTAAATCTAGGCTTGTTGCAGGAGGTTGGTCATGCCAGCACCACCAGTCACGTTAAAAGTTTTACCAGGCGCACTAAAAAAACTAAAAAAAATTATAGATTGGAAAGAAAAATAATCACACATTTATCATATTTGTATATGTTTTAAGTTTCTACCATCAAACTATTTATACTTATAGATTGCTTAAAACTATAAATTTAATCGTTATTCCTAATTTATTAAGAATCAATCTAATAAAGTTTGACTTCATATTGTATACTTGTTATAAACATCTCACTTTAATCCAACCATACATTTTATATATGTTAAATTTAAATATATAATAACAAAATACAACTTCTAAATATGATAGTAAATCTAATCAAACATGACCCAAATGTAGTATAAAGACAAGAATCTTATTCTATACCATTATTTTGAGTTTGATTTAATAGAAATTATAAAAATTTATAATCCTGAAAAAACAAAAAATAAACTAAGGATCATTTTAACAATGGTGAATTAGTGCCTAAAGATTGGCCTAAAAAATTATAATATTCAACATTCTCATCATAAATGATATATGAAAACTAAGGATCATTTGGTTATATATTTTCATAGATTTAAAATTTGAATATTTATTACTATAACATGTTCATTACAATTAGATTTTTAAATAATATTGTAATAATTTATTATGTCTTTGAAATTTGTTATGTGGATTTTAATGTTGTTTTTTAAATTTAAGTTAGAGTACAAGTAGAATCTAGTGAGAGACCTTAAAAAGATTCAAGTAATTTGTGTTTGCCTTAAAATTATGATTATTGCTTGATTAAATAGATTATTGATTGTATTTTGATTTCAAAATTGAAAATAATTTAAAATTATAGAACCATATTATCCTTTAATACAAAAAGTTATGTCAAGGATTATTTGTATCTTACTCATAATTATGTTTCACATATTGAATATTTCAGGGAGGATTGTGTGGATGATTTGGAAGTTGAAGCAAAGATTGGTTGAGATCAACAATGAAATATAGGTTGGATATTTTGATATACTCCAAAATCCTAAGAATAGAGAACATGGTGAGTCATATTTTAATAGACCTATCTTCACTCCTTCTATTCAAATGAAACCTCTCCAACAAATATATTGGATTGAAAAATAAGTAATAGATATATATGAAAGTTTACTCCTAATCCTCCTCCATTTACCCCACCATTAGATATATGCATATTGGTATTCACTGACTCAAGTCTTATGAGACCCTAGGTAGCTTTGTGAATACATCAAAAATATTATGCATGATGTCTAAGATTTTAATTGTGATGGATTGATATATATTACAAGAATTTATAAGTGAAGTATATTCATATATGTATTTGTTTGAGTGTTTAAAATTAGTTAAAAAAATTCTTTGAGGATTTATGGAAATATGACATCTTGCAAATATAACTTAGCTTTTAATTTATCATTTATGGGAATGACATCTTCAAGAATTTTATAGAAAGCCATAGATGGTCCAATTTTTTAATTAAATTTAGTTATAAATTTGTATTTTTTTGGATGGATTTAAATTTGGAGAGATATTTTTGTGAGGAAAATATTTGAGTTACCACATTTTATAAGTTAAAACTTACCTTATCTTGAGAAGAGGGAAGTTTAAAAGGCGGTTGTAAACCCAAATTTTGTAAAATGGGTTTGTTTAAAAGGCTTTAGAAACTTTCAATAAAATGCAATTGGCAGCTATAAATCCAAATTTTACAAAATGGGTATCATTTAAAAGGCTTTAGAAACTTGCAATTGGCAACTGTAAAGCCAAATTTTACAAAATGGGTTTGTTGAAAAGGTTTTAGAAACTTTCAAGCAAATGCAATTGGCAAGTGTAAATCCAAATTTTGTTGCAAAATGGGTTTGTTTAAAAGGCTTTAGAAACTTTCAAACAAATGCAATTGGTAGCTGTAAATCCAAATTTTCAAAAATAGGTATTGTTTTAAAGGTTTTAGAAAATTTCAAGCAAATGCAATTCACAATTGTAAAGCCAACTTCCACATCCTTCACTAGAGCCATGAGCCAAAATGGGAGCTTTGAAACAGGATATATTCATTTTAAACAATAAATTTTGGTCTCATGGAATTTGCCTATTGTTTGGAATTTTGGTTTCATGGAATTTGCCTAAATTTGGTCTCATGGAATCAATTTAAGGTTTACAAATGTTAAAAAAAAAAAACAATTTTAAATCAATAGATTGTGGAACACAAAATACCAACCTAGTTCAAGCTTTGGAGGTCAAAAAATTTGATGCACGTTGAGATGGTGGTCCATGCACTTGTTGTTCACCGCGTTCGTTTCTCTGTTCACATCCGTTCATTGTGCTTAAAATTTTCATTTGATAGTGATGGATTTGGCTTTTTTAAAATCCCTAATTCAAAGGGTTCAATCAAATAGGGGTTCGACCGAACCCCTTAAAATAATGTTTTGTTTGTTGACTTTCCTATGGTTCGCACGAATTGGGGGTCCAGGCAAACCATAGGGCTCAACTGAATTCCTAGAGGGGTTCATTCGAACATGCCAGTTCAACTGAACGCCTTTTGCTATTGAAATCTCAAAAAAATGGATTTTCCTTCCTCAATTCAATTGTAAACCACTATTGTGGTTTCACCCAGACGAGCTTAAAGTTGGGGCCATAACATGTTTACAAATCATGAGAAGAGGGGGGATCCTCATAAAGAGCATTATTACAGCAAGGGGGAACATACTCTTCTACGAGATTTTCATCATCCATCTTGATAAGACTGTCAACATTGTCCTCCTTAGCAAAAGCGTAATCACCTTCCTCAGAAGGAGGATCAACACTAAGGACATTACAGTTCACATTCACATTATCCCGTGATACAGAAGAACAACCATCTTTGATAGCAGGTGTGAATGACGTTTCCAGAAGGTCTAAGTAGACCGGGTCGACTTTATATTCCTGAATGAAGGAATCTGTAAAGTTTGAAGTAAGTACCCCAATCATCTCCAAGACATGCATTCCTTTGCAAAGAGGTAGAAGGAATGAACTTAAGATTTCTCGATTCAGAAGGATCTTCTTCAGGGACATCTACCTCAATAGAATCCTTTGTAGTAGATACTATTGGAGCAAACATCGACGCATTGGAAGACATTGAAGAAATAAGAGTAGGCACAACTGAAGCTTAACTAGCAGCTACCATCTCACATAAGTGCATAGCATCAGGGTCAGCCTTAACTGTGACTACTTGATTATTAAAAATGAACTTAATTGATTTGTGTAAGTTAGATGAGACTTCTCCCATAGCATGAATCCATGGTCTACCAAGAAGAAGGTTATAAGGTAACTTCTTTGACATAACATATGCAAGGGTAGGTACGGTAATAGGTCCAAGCTGTAGAGGTAATACCATTGTACCTAGAGCTTGTCACCCAACATTATCGAACCCACGAATGTCAGCAGAAGAAGCATTAATAGAATATGGATCAATATTAATCTGGGAAATAGATCAATGCTACATACATTGAGTGTCAAACCGGCATCAATGAGAGTATGTCTAATACCAATCTTTTTAATATTAACTATAATCATTAGAGGATCTGCTTGCTTTTGTACTTTCAGAGGCATGAGTTCTTGGGGATAGAACGTAATATTTGGCGAACCAGCATGAATATGAGCTATCAACGCATCAACATCTTCCGGCCTAGCGAAAGAGGGCAAGAGGATATTTTGCAAGGCTTCCTGAAGCATACCTTGGTAAATCAAAGCAGACTGAAGCAATTCCCATAGTGAGATCTTATCCGTAGTAACTCAAATTTGCTCGACGAGATCATAATCACTAGGTTCTTTAGTCGTTGGTTCAGGTGCTTGAAGGTTTAGTTGTTTATTCATTCTAGTATCGTAGGTACGGGCTATCGCTCTATAAGAGGGAGCCTTAGAAAAATCAAGGGAATCACTATCAAATAGAACCCGATCAATAGAAAAAACCCTTTTAGGATAAGGACTAGTTGGAGTCATGTAAATGACCGGTCTCTTAGGCCTTTAAGGGGCAGCAGAGACATAAATTACATTTACAGAATCATCACAATTAGTAGAATGATTATTCGAAGACATATTCTCAACATTGATCCAAATAGGATCAGATGTGGAATGAGATTCATCATGCACTAATGCATCATCTCTAGAGGAGAGTGCATTAAAATAGATAAGAAACTCATCATTCACAAATGCAATGTCTCTAGAAGAGAATGCATTGGAATGAGTAGGAGATTCGTCATTCACAAATGCAACATCTCTAGAAGAGGGTGCATTGGAAGGAGTAGAAGGTTCATCATTCACAAATGCATCATCTTTAGAAGAGAGTGCATCAAAATGAATAGAAGGTAGAGTAACATTTAGAAAGGTATCAATGATTTCATCTTCTTACAACAAGATATCCTCCGAAGTGGGAGGACTCTCATGAGAAGGATCAAAGATACAAAGTGACATGGGCAAAGCCAAGTCACTATCACATGCATGAAATGGAACATCATTAATATTTTGAACAAAATTAGATACAAAACTAATAAAAGAAGATATTAAATTCATTACAATTTTTTCAATATTTCCTATGTTCTAATAAATTACATTTTTGGAGGTTTTTGGAGTGGAATTTGAGGTCAGAACTTGTGTCAATCCCGAAAACTTGATTGTTAAAGGCAGTAATATTTTAGGGATTGAACTAGTTCTCTAGAAGACCTTTCCAACGGTGCAAACGGTTCTGAATTTTGAGCACCGAGTCAAAAGTTATGACCTTGCCAAGTAGGGGTAAAAAAATTCCTAGTTTTTCGAAGAACACTGTTCTTCATGTCGGGTTCACCAAAATGTAGAGAAGGGAGATTTGCTACTCACGAGTTCTCTTCATTCAGATAGCCTCATGGGGATAACTTCCCTAAACTACCTCAAAGAACAATGATGAAAGTTATAAAATCAGAAAGAGTAGGTCACAAAGATTCTCTGGACAAATTGACAAGCTCTCGATCAAAGGACGACAGCGTAGAATACAGACGGCGGCGTGACATGCTAGCATCCCATAGGCGCGTTGGCATCTCATATAGACTAGAGAGCAAGTTTATCATAGAGAATGGCTAAGCGACTACTTCTAGTTTGATTGCTGAGAACTTCTAGAATGTGATAAAGAAACAAAATGTAATAGAACTGAAACAAAGTGAAGTAGAAATGACAAAGATAAGGATAATAAGAGAAAATAAATTCTTACAACCATGTGAGTGATGAAGCCTCCAACTCATGAATGTCTTCAATACCTACACAAAAGAGAGAGAGAGAGAGAGAGAGAGAGAGAGAGAGAGAGAGAGAGAGAGAGAGAGAGAGAGAGAGAAATTTGAGCTATATAGGGGTTTTTCTTAGTCAAACCCCCGTTTTGGTGTTCCCACCTCCATGGACAACCAGATAGATAGAGATAAAAGTATGAAATGAAGTAAAGAGCACCAAAGCACTACAAAATAGTGTTATGCTACTCAACCAAATAATAGAGGAGAGGAGTGAAATCTTACCACCTCTACCCAAAGCACTCAAGGCTAGTGGGGGAGAAAATGAGAGGAACTCAAGCCTCTATTGCCGTGGTGTTTCATTCCACAATTTCTCTACTGAAGTGATGGAGTGTTGATGTTGTTGTTGTGAAGTGTAAAGTGTTTCTTAAGAGTGGAGAGATGGTGAAGAAGTTGGTTGGAGCTTGTGAAGAGATGTGAAGGAAGAGGAGAGTCTCAAGAAGGTGAAGAGATGAAAATGTATGATGGAATGGTGAATGTGAAGAAGGAAGATGAATAAACGACCATATTTGGGTCAGTTGGCCAAAGAGGGCATTACAAGTCAACCCCCAATGGGAACTGTAATGCCTCTGCAGGCTCCAGATGCAGGAATCTATCAAGGACGTAAGCGTGTCATGCAGACATATGTGCATCGCGTGGGCATCCTTGAAAATAAATCCTCTACCAATGCACAAAAAGGATTCGAAGTGGAACGAAGGCAGTGGGCTTAGGTGGAATTAAGCCTCCGAATTTGGTTTTTCTAAAGTGGACAAGGGTAAAAGGGGAATTTTCATTAGGGGTGCAAATTTGCTCCTATACAAGTCCTAGCCAAAGCCTTGTGCAAGAAATGATGTAGAAAAGGTATGATGCCATATAAAAGACCTATGTAGTGGAAAGTGGGTAATATCCACATGAATTTGGTTACTGATTATAGTACCCTGATCAATAAAATATTTCCCATGAATTATCACTATGATGAAAAAATATATTCATTCCTTGATGTCATGTGCATTCTCATTTCCTTTAAGCCTATGATGGAGGACTAAAATATCTTAAATTCCTTCTAAGAAATGAGAATGATGTAGCTTTTTACGAAAATGAGACTTACTTTTCTTAGGTGCCTTAAACCATTGACGAGTAATTGTGTTTCTACATTGACCCTTTTTCTCATTACAATGTCGGTAGGATACCATGAAATTAATTACAACAAAGACATTTCTTTGGGGTAGTCAAAAGAAATTATTGAAAGTTTCATCATTTAATATAACCACCAAACTATTTTCATTAGTTCTCATTTCTTGAGTTTGTGGGTTATAATAATTTATGCACTCACGAACCAAATTTGTGCATTGCATAACTACGAGGAATGAAATTTCTTGTAGTAGTCTATTTTTTATAAGTCTCTATGTGATGGAATATCAGTCTCTTGGAGGACCCAAGATACCCTCGTAGGTACTTGGATACAAGGTAGACAATTTGTTGTACACTTCCTCTATTTGTATCATCATTCTTCTCTTTGTCGTACTTTGATTTTTGGCATTTGGAGACGATGCAAAGCATTGGGGGCATTTACGCATTCTTCCATGACCAAAATTTTTATTTTCACTTTGTATTTGTGTGTTCCTTCCTCATGATCTGAAATATTTGGGGACATGATGATGATTCATATATGGGTATGTGCAGGATCATGATGGGCCAAAAAGTGGCAATGAGAAAAAATCACATTTTGAATCGGTTCAAAAACGCAGAAATGGCCAAGTTGACTTTTCTAGGTTCGAGTGTCAGTACTTCTACCCGAACCTAAAACCAAAGCTACTTTCCACAAATTGGATATCCGATCCAAATCGGATATCCGATCCAAATCGGATATCCGATTTGTGGAAAGTGTATTTAAAAAAATAGCCGACTCTAAAACTTCATTTCTCACAGTTTGACGCGGGCGCAAAAGGAAAAACCCAAATCCGATATTCGCTCTAATTTGATATCTGATTTGAAAGGTATGTTTTTTTTTTTTTCAATCTTGTAATCGATTTTTCAATAGATTCTCTTAATTTTAAGTAGGTTTTATTAAAAAAAATTCAAAAATACGGTTTTCTATTGATGTTTTTAAAAAACTAGAGTTTACATTGATTTTTTATTAAAAGTTAATGTTTTGAAATGGATCTTGATTAAAAATTAGTGTTGTTGATGTATTTTTATCAAAAATAAGATTTTGTTATTGATTTTTGTGAAAAAGTATGTTTTTTTTTAATTTTTATCAAAAACTAGGGTTTTTTTTACAATAATTTCATTTATATTGTGTAATTTCAATTAGTTTAATTATTTTTTAATTTTAATCAGGTATTATGGCTGCGAATGTAAATTCACAAATGCCAAATGCTCCACCACCTCCACAGCCAAATGCTCCACCACCTCCACAGCCACCAATTGAAGACTTAATTGGTGAAAAATTGGGGCAATTGAGGGGCATTTGTGAAATTTATCAGACAATGCCTCAATTGAGAGATATGACAAACACATTGAAAGAAATAATTAAAAATATAGAAACCCTCTCCACCCAACATAATTCCTTTCATTCGTGGTGAGAAGACATGAGGGAATATTATCGATGTGGATTGTCTTACGATGATGTGAAAGAACTCCAAATAACCAAAGCCCAAATAGCCTCTTTATTCATTGACCGCCACACCGGTTTGCCAATGAATGTTAATAAAACAAAACTTTCCATAAAATGGTGCATGCATAGGGACATTGTAGCTAACTTTTGGGATCGTTGGTGTATGGTTTTTGATAAACCACCGAACAATAATTCTGACATACCATTTTACTTTATTAAAAAATTATATGTTGAGTTTGTGTTAGGGCATCTTGTCAATTACTTTGACATTAAACCCTTCCAGGGCGTCGATGGAGGTATGCCCCAGGATAGACCAAGAGCAGTTAGAGTAGTCCCACGCCCAAATGTTCCCCTTCCTCCCCTTCCTCCCCTTCCTCCGCCACCTCCAATATATCATCCAGAGATTATCGAGGATGCATCCACACAAACTATTCAGGCTATTCACTCTTTGAGTGGTCATTTGGTTTTGCATGCTTCTACAGTAGCTCAGCCACATTTTGCTTATGTTGGCAAAAGCTCGAGTGCTGATGCATCATCCTCTTTAGGTCCACATATTTGTGTGCCACATACTTGCACTATGTGCCACCAGATATGCTTGGGTCCTCTTATATAGCCTGCTAAGCATCCCTTGCACACTTCTGATTATGACCTCCATGATGTGGACATTATAGATTAGTCGCAGGGGAGTGGAGCACACCCTACAGAGTCCTCTCCTACTAGAGAGGGAGATGTTGGAATAGTGACACAGGTAAGATTTAAGTTGTAATTTCATAACTTGCATTTTTTTTTAAATGAATATTAATAAGAGATAGTATCAAGTACTAATATTTATTTACATGGTCTATTTAACAGTTGATGTCTGAGGAGGAGCTCACATGGGTGACTGATAGCACCCTTAGGGCCATTTCATTTGGCTTGGACACACACGCAATATATATTTTCGCACTCACTCGTTTACATTTTATATTATATACTTGTTTGTCATTTGAATTGTCATTAATGAAATTATATAATAACTTATATGTTTATCTTGTTTTTCTCCTATAGGAAATACCTAGTGTGAGTGAGGTACAGCCTCATCCAGACTTACGAGGCACAAATCTAGATAAGGGGAAGGTAATTAAACTCAAATTGGATTGAATTAATATTTTTAAGATCTTATATTGATTATACATACGTCGACATAGAATTTTAGTTTCATATGTACTTGTCAATTTTATTTATAGGCAATTATGAGCTTTACAGATATGTTGACAAGGGACACACCGCCTAAAGGAGTAGTTATTGGAACACCTCAAAGAGCAGGTGTTGAAACACCTCAAAGAGATAAAGAAAAAGATCAACCTAAAGAGGTACATGTGCTTATTTTATTTTGTGTTTGGTAAATAAGTTCTTATTACCAATAATCATATGCTAACTTGGATCAATTTTATGTTTTTGTTCACATATATAGATTGGCATTTCAAAAGTTGATTTGGTATATTCTAGGACTCCTAACCCTTTGAAGAGACATATATTTCAGGTAATGAAGATTTCAATTTTAGAGTTCAATTAAAATTCAATGTATATTGATTTTGATGTTAATTATTCAATTTTAAATTATATAGTATAACTAATCTCAATTGTGGTTTGAATTTTTTTTGTGTAGCTACCTTCAGAACCAATGAGTGCTTCAAAGAGGCTCCATTTTGATGATCCACCAGTAGTTTAGGATGAGATAGACATTTTGTCATGTAAATTTTGAATACATATTGAGATGGCATATGCCACATTTTGTAAAACTTTGTTTGAGTTGGTGTTGATGCCATTTTTGTATATGGACATACACTTGATTATTGGATAATTTGATATATAGAAGTTGACAATCAAAATTTAATTTGTTCCTCATGTGCATGATTAAACTCTTTGAAAATTTTATCTTGAGAAATGGTTAAATATCAATGTACAATAGCTTAAAACTGAATGGTTATATTATGTAGTTTATATCTATATCGCTGATTACATTGCATTACACATCTTTCAAACTCAAATCATTAATTCACATTGCATAACTAACAGCTAGATTTTCATAGATGAAAAATTTTCAATTAAAATATAGTTCTTACAAAGTCAACCTAAGCAGTTATGCAATTACTTCACATTGCATAACTAAAAACTATGAGCAGTTGTCAATTGCATTTGTTTATCATTGAATTCTATGAGACCACATTTCTTTGAAGCTTTTTTTCAAATAGTCCACTGCCTTGTCTATGCTACCACATTTTTCATACATGATAGCGATCACATTAAGTTGTAATAAATTAAATGATAACCTATGGTTATTTAATTTATAGTCATTTTATTTAAATGGATGAGGTTGACCTTCCTTGATGTTATTTTGTAATTTATTATTTTCAAGAGAGGTCGACCTCCTTGAAGATTCACCTTATTTTGTATAGATACGAGGTGATGTTTGTTCATTTCCTCAATCAAGTTCATTCAACATAATTTGCAATCCAAGCAAAAGTTTGCACTTGAGCAACAACGCTTCATCTTGCAGCAGTAAGCCGATTTCAAGGAGAAGCATATTCGATTGTATCTTTGCATCTACGAGAGGTGCTATTATTCATTGTATCAAATTCAGCCATGAGTTGGACCTGAGTTGTAAGAAAATTTCTTGTTGTGTTTATTGTCTTATGTGTTTCATTTTTTGAGTGCTTTCAGTTGTATTATCTAATCTCTAAGTTGAAGATAGCGAGAGAAATGGTCATATTGTTGATGACAAAGATTTGACCATGTTGGCTCTTAATGGTCTTCCTTCATCTTGGGAGTCTTACATTCAAGGAATCGACGTGAGATCGAAACTTCCCAAGTTTTGATCAATTGAGGGCTCACTGTATTCAAGGGGAGTCAAGGTTGGTTGTGAGAGGTATTGGACGAAGCCCTACAAATGAAGACATTCATGTTCTTTCCGCTCAATCCTCGAAGAAGGAAGGAAAAGGAGGAAAGAAAAGATGCTTCAAGAGGAATGGAGATAAGGGTCAGATGGTGCTCCTGAATTCAAAAAGAAGTGGGACCTTTATCGTGTTTACTAGGATACGATTTGCTCAAAGTCTGTCAACTTGGATTTAACATTGGTAGCTTCGCAAACCTATTCAGAATAGAGTGATCTGAAGAGGACATCCCTAAATCTCGAACTCGTACGACCCAACCGACTGTTCCAACACATCTGGATGGGTATGTTTATGCTAGGTATGGTTCTCTCTTGCACCTAAATACGTCGAATCGCTCCGAGCTACACCGGAGCGGCATTTTCCCTTAAGAGTCCAAAGTGCTAAAAGGCAGCAAACTTTGATGGACTATTTCTAAAAAACCATGATGCTTACAGACTCTTCGTCTGAGGATATGGGATCATGTTGAGACCATCTACAATAACCTCTCTCGTTTTTTTCTATCTCGAAGGCGTTTTCCTGTGGTGATGAGTTTTCAGTTGAGGGAAAAGTTGCCAGATGCAAGCAGTGTAAAGTTGCAAAGTGGTACAACTTTCATTCTCGAACTCGTACAACCCAACGGACTATTCCAAAACATCCAGATGGGTACGTTTACACTAGGTTTGGTTCTCTCTTGCTCCCAGATACGTCGAATCGCTTCGAGCTGCATCGAAGCGACGTTTTCCCTTAAGAGTCCAAAGTGCTAAAAGGCAGCAAACTGTGACGGACTATTTCTCGGAAATCATGATTCTTATAGACTCTTCATCTGAGGATATGGGATTGTGTTGAGACCATCTACAATAACCTCTCTCGGTTTTTGCTATCTCGAAGGCATTTTCCCATGGTGATGAGTTTTCAGTTGAGGGAAAAGTTGCCAAATGTAAGCAGTGTAAAGTTGCAAAGTGGTGCAACTTTCATCCTCAAACTCGTACGACCCAACAGACTATTCCAACACATCTAGATGGGTACGTTTACACTAGCTATGGTTTTCTCTTGCACCCACATACGTCGAATCGCTTCGAGCTGCATCGGAGTGGCATTTTCCCTTAAGATCCAAAGTGCTAAAAGGTAGCAAACTTTGACGTACTATTTCTTAGAAATCGTGATGCTTACAGACTCTTTGTCTGAGGATATGGGATCGTGTTGAGACCATCTACAATAACCTCTCGGTTTTTTCTATCTCGAAGGCATTTTCCCATGGTGATGAGTTTTCAGTTGAGGGAAAAGTTGCCAGATGCAAGCAGTGTAAAGTTGCAAAGTGGTGCAACTTTCGTTCTCGAACTCGTACGACCCAACAGACTATTCTAGCATGTCCGAATGGGTACGTTTATGCTATTTATGGTTCTCTCTTGCACCCAGATATGTCGAATCGCTCTGAGCCACATCAGAGCGACGTTTTCACTTAAGAGTCCAAAGTGCTAAAAGGCAGCAAACTTTGACGGACTATTTCTCAAAAAATGTGATGCTTATAAACTCTTCATCTGAGGATATGGGATCGTGTTGAGACCATCTACAATAACCTCTCTCTTTTTTTTCTATCTCAAAGGCGTTTTCCCGTGGTGATGAGTTTTCAGTTGAGGGAAAAGTTGCCAAATGCAAGCAGTGTAAAGTTGCAAAGTGGTGCAACTTTCATTCTCAAACTCGTACGACCCAACAGACTGTTCCAACATGTCTGTATGGGTACGTTTATGCTATGTATGGTTCTCTATTGCACCCAGATACGTCGAATTGCTTCGAGTTGCATCGGAGCGACGTTTTCCCTTAAGAGTCCAAAGTGCTAAAAGGCAGCAAACTTTGACAGACTATTTCTCAGAAACCGTGATGCTTACAGACTCTTCGTTTGAGGATATGGGATCATGTTGAGACCATCTACGATCTCTATCAATTTTTGCTATCTCGAAGGCATTTTCCCGTGGTGATGAGTTTTTAGTTTAGGGAAAAGTTGCCAGATGCAAGTAGTGTAAAGTTGCAAAGTGGTGCAACTTTCATTCTCGAACTCGTATGATCCAACCAACTATTTCAACACGTTCAGATGGGTACGTTTACGCTAGGTATGGTTCTCTCTTGCACCCAGATATGTCAAATCGCTCTGAGCTGCATTGGAGCGACGTTTTCCCTTAAGATTCCAAAGTGCTAATGTCAATGAAATGTGGGGGCAGAGATATTTAAGGTTGGATCAAGATTCTGCAAGTCCTAGCTCTTGCCCAATCAACTTGAATCAATTACATGGAAAATGAAATTCACAATGAACTTTTTACTTTTTTATTTTTCGAGAAAGTGGCAAGCCACTGTAATTTGTTATATATAAATAGGAGATATTACAAAACCTGGTTCAAATGAGCATATCGACAGGAAAAAACCAAGAAGAAAACCTTCGGTTGTAGCTTTATTAAGTACAATGGCAGACATTTGAACCGTATTTCAAAAAAAATCACTGGATATAGATTATGCCTATACATAGTTATGACCTTTTTACATTGTTTCACATTTCAAAATTCAATTTTTACAAAATTTGCCTATTTGAGGCATTCAAGGCATAGTCTTTCACAAGAGTAGTATGTTGTCGTTTTCAAGTGACAAGCACCTGTACAAACTATCAAGGTAGTAGTTAAACTACATACAATAGAAAATATGCTTAGAATAACCAATCGATATTATTGTAATTTGTCACATACCTCTCTGAAAGGATCAGAGTTGCCTATTGTTGCAGCAGGTCCATGAGCAATTGTGCCAAGAATATCGCAAAATTCATCAAATGATAAATCTATATTGTAACAACAAAAAATATGCTTAGACTAACAAATCCATATTAATCTAAACATACTGAATGATGATGAATTGGTAATGAAAACTATAAAAGATGCTTTGAATAACCAATCTATATTAAAGTAATACGTCACATACCTCTTTGAAAGGATCAGAGTTGGCTATTGTTGTAGCAGGTCCATGATCAATCGTGCCAAGAATATCACAAAATTTGTCAAATGATATATCTATATTGTCACAACAAAAAAGAGGCTTAAGCATTGTACTTTCCATTCTTGAATATGCTATTCAAGTGTGCCTAAAGGGTCATCTCTTTGCTTAAGAGTATCCAATATTGCTTCATGATTAGCATTACTAAGTGTCCATAGTTGTTTTGTCTTTGGTTTGGCATGATGCTTCAACAACTTAACAATTGTTGCTATAACAAGGTGTGAATACATGAGAATGGTTTTGTGTTTCTCATAGTCTTCAAATGCAGGTATGCCATTCTTTCTAATCATGTATGTTTGCAACCAAGTTCCTGCAACCACAACTAAACCTATAGGATACACGAACCCATCATCATCTTCCATCAATTGTGTTAGCTTGTGCTTTACCCACACACATCTAGCCAACCAATATTCTAATCTCTCTTCATTCCCCTGCAGTGCAACAACTGCAAAAACATGTCCTGGATGTAGTAGATCTGAAAGCCAGTCGTAATCGAGTGAACTTTCCATTGTGTAATTTGTCATGGATATAGTTTGAGATAAAGGAGTTAGATACTATGGAACCCATGTATCCACCCACTCACTTGACTCGCATTGATCCCACTCACACTGAATACAACTCTGACAAAAACAAGCCAACTGTCGTGTCCAAATGGTCCATGTGCTTGCATCTGAGCTTCAAAACGAATGCATCTTTGAAGAATCTTTGATTGTATGACAATCCAATCTACCTCCCATTGTACCCTCCTCAACCAGCCAAAAGAATTTGTGCACTGTTGAATCAAGTGTCCCTCCTTGTGACAATGTTGAACTACACCAATCAACAATAGAACGTGCATCATTGAATTTTGCTCCTGAAATCCTCAATTGCTCCTTAACTAGAGCTCTTTTTACACATGCACCTGCTCCATCATGCTCCCCTTTCCCATGCCCAGCTTCAAAAAAACTCCAAATATTAGGTACACCCCTCTCTACATGCATTCTACTCAACCAGTAAAATATACGAGCATTCTTGAATTGAACTGTACAGTTATCTAACCAAATGAGATGTCGACCCAGTGCTATATCATGCTCCTGCAAGAACTCAAAAAAACTCTCAAAACAATGTTGGACATACTCGGACGAGTGAGATCTATCATCACTCATATAAAATGATACTCTTTGATTATCTTTCGATCCTCCTCTGTACTATCAAGTGCATGTCTAAACGTTATGTGGACAAAAATAGCAATCTGAATGGAATTGTAATACTGAGATTGTACCTCATTTTGTGGTTGCAATGTGTAGTTTTCTACAAAATCAACCACTGATATAATAGTGCCAATCGGCAAAGAGTCCTTACATATCCTGGATTGTTGATCCAACCACTGAGACCTATGACTATGCCTTGCATATTTGTAGAAAAGATTGTCCTTAAAATCTGAAATAAAATCAGCAACACTGCATTCTTTTGTAACCAACTCACATCTAGAACCTTCACCTCCACTCTGCAAAGTATATTTGACTATCTCATATCTCTTTTTCTCAACAAGATTCTTTCCAAATTCATGTTTGAAACCCTCATGTAAACATTGAACAAATTTTGACAAGCCACCACATTTTGAGCACTTCGCATTTAAACAATCATTTCTATAGAAAAAGGAACCATCATCCCTAGAACATAAAAATAGATCTAGCAAGTCCCTTGATGATTTCGGAAGATGCATTGCACCACACTCCTATAACATTTCATTAGTATGCAAAGTAGAACAGATATAGCATAATAGTTCATGGTACATTGAAAACTCCACATGGTATTTGCAACAACAAGTATTATGAATCTTAAGAGGCACACAATAAAATGGCTTCAAACCTTCAAAAGTTCTTTGCGAGATTTCCATATTTGGATGTGTTTGATTAAATTTGTTGAACAACATTGTTTGGCTTGATTCCAAGAAATGTTTAGGATGCGGTGTACGGTCTCGACTGC
Source organism: Sequoiadendron giganteum (assembly GCA_007115665.2). Taxonomy (NCBI): domain Eukaryota; kingdom Viridiplantae; phylum Streptophyta; class Pinopsida; order Cupressales; family Cupressaceae; genus Sequoiadendron; species Sequoiadendron giganteum. Next base: position 3,460,172 of record CM021101.1, on the reverse strand, counting down.
CAATTTTTAACTTTAAAACATCCTTTGCATTGGGTGATACTCTAGAGTTATCATCCCAAAATTGTTGAATTACCTGCTTTACATTATCGGTTAGCTTCTTATCAACACGTGTAAGCCTTCCAACAAAAGCCCATGTATCAAACTGAAGAGGATCATCTATTCTTTCTCTTTTGGCAAGTGCTCTATCCAAAGTTTTACGATTTAAGTCAAAATCAATACAAGTTTGTTTCATAAAGCGAGCCTATTTCAATTGATGGCTTACTAGGGCAGTCGTAATGACTCTCTGAGCAACTCTCTTATCTTTTTCCTTGTTATTTTTTCCAATAGACTTGAGAGCATTAAAAAGATTTTTGACAATAATAGAATTTTTTTCGGTCCTCTTGTTCAGATGAATCTTCAATTTGGCTAGCAAAGGTCTCATCTTTTGCATCTTTAGCAATTGTACAAAAAGTTGGCATTGCTCTGTCAATGTCTTATCGCTAAAATATTGGTTGAAAAGTATTCTAGCCCACAATCGAATAGTTCGTGTTGACCTCTTGCCTTCAAAATTGTTTATAATGTTATCATCAATTACAACTAACCATTTAGGGGTCCTTGAAGGTCTTGAATTTGGAATACCTCTTTCTTCCACACAAGGTTCTTCATTTCTCATCTAATCCGATGAAACATAATTTACACTTGCTTCAATATTATGTTCAACATCTTCATTTCCAACATTTTCACCTTGAACATTTTCAATATCAATTTGAACAATTTCATTCCCAATTTCAATATCATGTTCAACATCTTCAATTCCAACATTTTCATTATCAATTTCAAAATTTTCATTCCCAATTTCAATATTATGTTCAACATCTTCAATTCCAACATTTTCACCTTGAAAATTTTCAATATCAATTTGAACATTTTCATTCCCAATTTCAATATCATGTTCTACATTTTCACCTTCAACATATTCAATTTCCTCTTCACTTGAAATACCATAGGGCTCAGGTTCACCAATATTTAACATACCTTGTCTTTTCTTTCTATGACCTTCTCTATCTCTTTGTCTATATCCTTCAATTTGTTCTTTTGTCATCTTTCTCTTACGCTTTTGCTTCCGACGGTTGTTGCTCCCCATTATACCAAATAAAAGATGCTAAAAAATCATTATTTATGACAAATTTGAGTACAAGAATCTTCAAAAAGTTTATCTTTGTCTCTTCCTGTCTGAAACCGTGCATTTGTCACCTGCAAAGTGTTGCAAACAGAATGCAGGGTCCGTTGCAATGCACAAAAATGACCCACATGGGGTTTTTCTATGGCCCACAAATCAGATATCCGATTTGAATCAGACATCCGATTTGTAAAACATGTTCTGCAATGGTAAGATTTCACCTCTGCACAATAGAGTTTCACAAATTAGATATCTGATTTGTACACACATAGACCAAAGGGAGATAGGGATAGGGATAGGGAGAGGGAGACGAAGAGGGAGACAGAGAAAGGGAGAGGGAGAGAGAGGGAGAGGGAGAGAGAGGGAGAGGGAGAGGGAGAGAGGAGTGGGAGTGGGAGAGGGAGAGAGGGAGGAGGGAGAGAGGGAGAGAGGAGGGGAGAGTCAAAGAGAGAAGGAGAGTAGGAGAGTGAGATGGAGAGGGAGAAAGGGAGAGTGATAGAGTGAGGGAGAGATGGAGTGTGGGAGAGTGGGAGAGAGAGAGAGAGAGAAGGAGAGGGGATAATGAGAGAATGAGAAGGAGAGGGGACAGTAAGAGAGTGAGAATTAGAGTGGGAGAGTGAGATGGAGAGGGAGAAAGGGAGAGTGGGAGAGTGAGAGAGT
>CM021101.1:3426192-3458253 GCA_007115665.2 Sequoiadendron giganteum | reverse complement strand
AGAGGGAGAGAGAGGGAGAGAGGGAGGGGGAGGGAGAGTGGGAGAAAGAGAGAGTGGGAGTGATTGAACAACGAGAGAGAGACCTAAGAGAGGGAGAGGGGGTGGGAGAGAGATAAAGGGTAGAGGATTAAGAGAGGGAGAGGGAGAAAGAGGGAGAGGAGAGGGAGAGGGAGAGGGAGAGATAGAAGGAGAGGGAGAGGGAAGGAGAGGGGAGAGTGAGAGAGTGAGAGGGAGAGTGGGGAGGGAGGGAGAGGGAAAGTGGGGGAGGGAGAGAGGGTTTAGAGTTGAGGGAGAGAGGGAGAGGCAGAGGGAGAGGGAGAGGGAGAGAGGGAGAGATAGGAGAGGGAGTGAGAGGAGAGGGGAGAGAGAGAGAGAGAGAGGAGTGATTGAGTGAGAGACTTGAGAGAGATAGAGGTGGAGAGAGCAAGAGGGAAAGAGATAATATTTAAATATTTTATAAATTGGTATATATATATATATTTAAATATTTATGGATTAACTAAAATATTAAAATATTTATAGATTAACTAAAATATTTAAATAATATTTAAATATTATACATTTAATAATATATTATATATTAAATACATAATTGTATATTAAATATATTACATTATAAACTTTATTGGATATTATATATATTAAATTATAAACTTAATTGCACTTTTAAATAATATATTAAAGATTGTATAAATTGTTTTAAAACTGATCTAAAAGATATCATATATCGACTTCAAATCCGATATCGGATCCAAAATCGGATATCCGATTTGAATCCGATATCCGATATTTTGACACAAAATTTAATGCCTTGGTATTAGGCTCGGTATTAGGCTTGAGATTTGGTTCGGACCTGCCAATCCTAAAAGTCAACACGTAAAACATGTTTAACAACTTACCTTGTTTTTCCAGACTTCACCCATGTGGCTGACGACTTTTATTTTACCTAAAATTGATAAAACGAAAAGGGTTTGTAAAGGAGTTTCTCAGCTTTCTATCAATATAAATTATATTTTCTTTAGAATCTAATAAATAATTATTATTTATTTTTTATTAGAATTACGACTAAAGTTCTGATTGATAGTCTGATAGAAAAGCATCTATAGCTTTCAAACGGTATCACATTTTTTGAAAAAAAATATTATGATTTTATTATGGTTAGGGTGGTCAAACAGACACCTAATTTTTACTTTTTCCCTAAAATTTTAGTACTACTACATTGAAATTTAAAATTTTCACCAAATAGATTTTTTTTACAAAAATTAACCTAGTAGTTTAGAAACTACATTCGATTTGCCACATATTCTATTCTTACATATTTTTGAAATAATATAGATAACTTATTCAAATTTTTATGTCAAGTTGCCCAACTCTGATTTTCTAAATTTTCATTGCCACTTAAGGACCTATTTTTTCCATGATGATCCTGCCCATACCCATATAGTTGTATACAAATATTGTCAATATGAATCATACTGACCTCAAATATTCAAATCCCCTTGTCTCTCTCTCATGTGTCTCTTATGACAAGACCCCAAATAACTTGTATTCCTTTGTGTAACATAGGGAAGGATAAAGGACTATCACGTTCATATTATAGATCTCTTATCTTAAGATTCTTTTCAAAACATGTTTACATCTGACTATCTTATCTATTGTCTAGCATGGGGGAAACCCACTAGAATTTTTCTTAATGATTGTTTATGTCTCTTTTTGTGGTTGTCCTATAATGCAGTTTGTAGTAGTTGTAGGCCGATTAGATTTTCATATGGTCCTTAGTATAACACATCTTGCTACCCATACATATCAATGTCATCTTGTGTCTATATAATAACTCTTGATGTCTGAATTTCTACTTTTAACCTAACATGTTATCTGTAGCTAACATGTTTGTGGCGATGTTGCTTGACCGTTTTATGTAAGATCAGCCTAGATCTCTTCCCTAGAGGAAAATTTGTGTGGATAGAAGACTCTACTTCCCCTTTGTATCCTATGTAAAATACTCTCTTCCTTTTACTTGAGTTCATAATTTATGTTGAACACATATTCTCACTAAAGTGGGGGAAAAATGTAATTTCATAAATTACATCCTATGAAATTTCACATTGCATACACCTTCCTCTTTAGATAAACTAAGATAATTATTCTCTCCCTCAACTTAAAACCATTTCTCTCCTTTTGGCATGCCAATTCTTTAACCGTTAAGTTTGATTTTCCCATAGACCAATGCACACCACGAAGATGTTCACAAGTCCCACTAGCATCTAGAAAAAAATTGTGACTAAGGTGGTCATTGAGATTCTACACCTGTCATGTTTTGGCATGTAATGCCTCTACCAACCTGCAACCTCATTAGGAATCACTTGGGCAAGCTACCTAGACCAAAAATTCTCTCTTTTGCATTTTTGAAAGTAATTCCTCACTCTCCAATTCATTCCTCACTTTTCATTATTCTAAAGGTCATTCATTCTTGCTCTCTTAAAGAAACACACATCTCTCTTCTCTTCTCACTCACCACCATTCTACATTTTTTCTTGAGGTTAAACAACTTTCTCCATCTCTCTAGGTGCATATCTTACAAAGAACTCTTTTATGGCTTCTAGAGTAAACTCCATTATTGCAAACATGAGTTCATATTTCAATAAAGCCATCATCATCTTGGAGGTCCTTGTTGCTTCTTTGTTGCACCAACAACCCTTGCTTCTATGCTTGAAAGGGGTAACTCTTCAAGAATCATTTCTCGCTGAACTACTATCTCTATATTTGATTAACATATTATTCATCTTTACTATTTCATGTCTATATTTATAATCTTGTCTAAGGCTATATGTGGAGGTGGAAACACCATTACAGGGGTTGGATTGAGCAAAATTCCCATACAGTCATTGAAACATTTCTCTTTGGGCTTGTGTGTGTAGGTGTAGGTGGAAGAACTATTTGGAGAAAGCTCAAATACCATCAAATGTTCTCAGTGATTTCTAAAACCCATCCTTGTTATTTTCATTTAACTCTCACTTGCACCTTTAATTTTTATGTTCATATTTTGCACCCCTTTCACGTTTGGAAATCTGTGCAAAGAATTTTGTGTTTTCTAGTGAAAATCATTATTTTCTATCCATACGGGACACCAACATGATGTGCTATCATCTGATAGTTGCATTGCCATCTTGAACAAAGAGCTTGTTGAGTTGCCCAAAAAACCTTTGTACCCTATACTTTTGGTTTCTGACATTTGAAAGGTCTAGATAATTTATGCACTCTATTAAATTTCACATTCTCCTCAATTTCTAGTTCACTTGACCTGTGTCAACTAAGGTAGTGAAGAGAGTTTTCTCCTTGAGATCTCATCATCTTGAGTGTGGAAAATTTTGTCCTCTACATGTACATTGTATTCTCTCACCTTACCTCATATGATCTTGGTGGTTAGAAAGTTTTGAATAATAATTACTCATTATATATTCTTAACGTGCCTTCACAACACCTTGGTGATTAAAAAAGGTACATATTATTTATTAATTTATTGGTCATTACAAATTCCACTACTACAAAACCACCTATTGTGAAACATGTTCTCTACTAAAGTTCACAATTGTAGAACCACCTATTATGGAACAAATTTGCTAGTTAAAGTTCATCACTACAAAACCACCTACTTTGGAACACATCTATTGTTGAAGTCCGCCAATATAGAGTGACCAAGTTATCCTCTAGATGAAACTCCTCAATATAGAACTACCACAAGTCCATTATAAGAACCCAACAAGAATTACTATAAGACTATTGAGGGAGTTATCTTGTTCCAACAATCTAATATTGAGAAGCCTACTACTACCTTCCTCTAAGCATGGGAAAAAGCATGCATGCAAATCTATGACTAATCTCATTTTCTCAACCCTCAAGTATTACTATCCAAATAGCAATCATCCATGGATCCATAAAATATAGATTTGAAACATCAAACTTATAAACTACACATTCAACAATAAAATGTTTTCCATGTTGCAACAAGCCACACATAACCACCATGAAAAATATAAATCCATTGAAGCGCATCTAAAACACCTACAAATATATAAGCATTAGATCTACTAAATCCAAGTTTGGACAATCATAAACTCACAACATACAAGTACATGTAGACTTAAATTTTTATTAATATACAACATGCATTCATGTGCAAATTCAAATAGCCATAAATTTTTGACATGCATGCACATAAATAATCAAATAACCATGAGTCTACAACATGCATTTAAAACACAAAAAGGCTAGGAGGCTAAACATCTAGTTCTTTCTCATGTGACCAAGGGATAAATCCAATCACCCAACATAAGCACTTTTTAGCTTATAGAACCATGAGATGAAATCTATGTACAACCACCATAAGAATAAGAACAAGCTCCAAATGGCCGAACTCAAGATCAAGGCCATCATATGACCAACTCCAAGAAATTTGCATCTTGAACCTTCATAGCTCAAAGAACTAATGGTATTGAATTTATTTATCTACATCCTTGATGTGTGTGTTATCTTTAACCTAAAATAAGAACACCTATGTAAAGACTCCACTCAAATGAGAGTTAATATAAAAAAATTCCTTGTGCTTACAAATATAAAACAAACTACAACTAAGCTTTAATATCATATGAAGTAATCTGGTGAAACTAGAAAATGTTCTACTTAACCCAAAGAGAGGAGAAATGATAAATAGATATAGATCTAACAATTTTAGCAAGAAAAAATGACATGCATTTACATGCAACACACAATATACTTCAAGAAAACTCTTTCGAGAGAAGACCCAACATTCAAAAAATATTCAATATGTTATCACAAACAACTAGATTATAATACATTGTCAATATATCACTCCAATCACAAGCATTTATTGAGTCTAGATAAATTTTAACAACATAAACTCCTACAAACTACATGTACTAGATAAAACCCTCATTCCAAACATTAGATATATAACCCACTCACAAACTATAAACCATAAATAATTTCTAATATTATGAAACAAAACCATCTCATTTTATGTGTTAAAAAAAAAAGACCCAAAATCCAATGTGCAAATCCATTATGAATCAACATTCCAATAAAAGAAAGTAACCCCTATGTCATAGATTCCTCCACCAAACTTGGACACACCTTTTTTTGGGGGGTCCTATTGCTCTTACATGTAATTCTTATGCATTAAAGTCACACATCATAAGCTTCACCCTTTACCTACATTCTTAAATCACATAGCTAAGCATTCTTGTCTCTATTTCTAAACATACAATTCTACTCATGTTGAATTAATCTATTTTGATGATGCCCATGACCCATTCCTTCTGCTCATTATTATTAATTAAAGTTGATTTGTTTGATTATGTGTATGCATTCTATTGCATTGTCCTAGACTGAACCATCAGGAATCTTTCTGTTCCTTTTTCAGTTCGATGGACATAAATATTAATAGACTTCCCGTACTTCATTCCTCTCCACATGTTTACTAAACATTAGGCTCTTACTTTTTGCTGCTTGGCATGACCGATATACATTAAAGTTCTGCATTTGACATCATCATTGAGGGATTGTACTATAGGCCAGTAGTTCTATTTTAAAAGTATCATTGTCTAAATTAATCTTCTCCAATTCCACACTACAGTTAATGATTGCAAACCTATAATTGTTCAAATTTCCCTAAACAGGCTCAAATCACTGCTTTACAGGACTGTGTAGATGCATTCCAAGCTTTCTGGAATAAATCTACATCTTACATTATGCTTGAGCCCTTTCAGTAAATGCAAATAATTGACCATTTTTGCATATTCACGTCATTAATCAGCTGAATTACTTTTCGGGAAAAGAATATTACATTTTAAATTTGACGGTCACGTTTGGCTGTCAAGCCCTTTTCTTCTCACTTCATACATTGTTTAAATACTCTAATGAGGAGGATGAGTGAAAATTAAATAGATGAAAAATTGCAAAAAAAATTTTAAAAGCTGCAGACCGTCAATTTTAAAGCAACTGTCAAACGTTAGTAATATATATTTTTATTTTTTTGGGTTAGTAATATTGTTTGTCGGCCAGTAACCGTTTAATTTGACGGCCACCGATCGCCGTCAAGCAATTTATGGAAAAAAAGTGTTTTAACAGATTTCTTATATAATGACTATCATTTATAAATTTATCCGTGCATATCTTAAAACTGTAAGTTACGTGAAAAGTAAAGATTTGTCCACGTAATTGTCAATTTTGAACTGCCAAAATGAGTACTTGTTTACTTAGTTTAAGAGAGCAAAAACATCACTCGAGAAGAGTGCAAATAACGAGCCGTAATAACACTTAGAGCGAAGCTATCTTCTGTGTTAAAAAAGGGGGCAGGAGGAACACATGCGATGAAGTGAAGCATTCTTCCAGAATCAAAATCCCCTCATATTAAATGCCCAAAACCAAGATGATACAGTCAATGCAATTCCCCCCTTGCTCTATGCCAGACTGCAGAATCTTATCTTCCTGGTTACTCTATGAGAGGAAGCGTTCCACCGGCAGACAAAATCTCTTCCTCTAACTGCAATCAAACAAAGTTTCATCACATTACTTTAATGCTTCAGATTGAAACCCTAGTCTACCATGAAAGACTAGATAAAAGCAGTATAACAGACATTAGATTTCTACAGTCCATTGTAATTAATCTATTTTATTTTTGAATTAAGTGTAAGATTTATTTTATAAGAATATAATCGATTGAATTAAAACAAATCTTACACAATGGATCCAAAAATGACATGATATCTTACACAATGGATCCAAAAAAATAACATGCACCAAAAATGACATGCGCTAACAAACTAAAACTAGAGTTGTCTATGAAGTAGGAGGCTACATGAAAGAGTTCCTGTAGCTTGTTCTTCACAAGGTAGTACTCCTGCTTCATATGCTGCAGACACTGTAGGCACCTGCACAGAGACCCTAATTGGCTTTAAAATTTGTCAAAATTTAAATAACCAGACGTGATATTCTATTTTGTTTCTTACCCTGCGCGGTCATTCTCATCACAATATGCTCGAAAGGCTATGCATGCGTTTTTCACTCTGTGTGCGCCTACGCTGTCCATGTTAAGCCAATCCTCTGTGAGATTCTGGAATGTAATTTAGTTGAAAGAATTTAATTTGTTTCCACCACTGTTAAGAGAATATACCTGGAGCTGCTTCCCTTGAACTGATGCACATGAGCATCGAGTTTCTTGTAATCGATTGGCTCCTTTTCACTGCAAGCAAAAAACGGCATTAATCGTTTGAATTAATTCAACAAAGCCAAGCTTCAATTTCAGTCAGAGATTTTGGACGGATTAAATGGCTGCATTGGATCTAAATTATGGAAAACGCAAAAGATTAAAGAACAGTAACTAACTTTGTGAAGGCATTGAAAAATTGAAGGCAAAGGAAAATTTGAAACGAGTAATGGACATACAGAGCTTTTCCTAGGTTATCGAGCAGTCTGTCAGAATCGTCAAAGAACAAAGCCATAACTTCGCTCACAAAGTCCGGATTGCTCTCGTCCTGGAGCTGCTGCAGCTGTGTAAATTGCTCATCCAGAAAGCCCTGAACACAAACCGAAAGTTAAAAACCAAACATTTAAATCGAAATTCTAACCTAAGCAAAAAAAATTACACACAGAGAAAAGAGAAAGGATTAATGAAAATAATGTTGTGTGCCTCGTGGAAAAGGGAATAAGTGAGTTGAGAATGTTGCTGCTGCAATCGGATGACATCCATTGCGAAATTGAGCATCCACACAGGTAACCCCGTGGTGACCGATTTGAATTTATCACAGAAAAGACTGATTAAAGACCGAAAGCCCGCACCACAGAATAGCAATGATTTCTGGCACAAGAAAGATTCGCGCATAGGTGTCTTTATATTGCCTCTGATCTCAAACAGGTACAAAGATATATATTTTAAAAAGGAATGAGACAATGATCAGATGCAGCAGCAGAAACAGCTAGTTGTTTTATGGGATCAACAAAGTGGCAACTGCGCATGAGAGGGGGTCGGGATAAATGCAGAAAGCCCTCAGAATTCTGTTATCTTAAACGCCATGCGAATTGGGGCAATCGAGAATAATGCCCCAACTGCGCAGACAAAAGTCAATCATAGCATAATATACTCTTCTTCCAACTTATGCCAATTTTTTTTAATACCGGCCTCGAATTCCACGGTCCGTGGAATGTTTTTAAGGTTTTACACCATACGGTATGGGTCAGAACTTTAAAGTTATAATTAACTGTATAATTTTCAGAACTTATGATCCATTTTCATCTGTGAATAGGTAATGAGTTGGAATACAAAAAGGAAGAGTTTTGAAATTTGCGAAGGCAGCTGTTGAGGCGGACATTAGGTTATGGGGGCCTAGATTCGTCGAGCCGTACTGGTGTCGGCAGGAGAAGGTCCTGCTTACTGGTCAGAGAAATGTCGTGGCGTGCGTTCTTGCGCTGCTGAGTGTTACTGCAAAGCCCGACAGGCAGAAGGACGTCAGCTGTGCCCATGCGCTAATACGGCCGAAATCTAGTGTTAGTCTATTGTTTGTCACAAGCAATTCCTGTTCAGGCCAACTTTTTTGGTAATGGAATTCTAGCTTTTCTATTTTAGTTGCCATGATTTGACATGCACGGAAGCTTGTCCAGAGGACCACAACACAGGACCCCCTAAAGTTTTCTGTATCTCCGGACTCCTCATCCTCTTGTAAACAGGTCAAATTTGATGGTCTCATGTGATCGTCCATAAAAGAAAATGTACATAATGGTCAGTATTTCATGGAAAGTTAAGATTCTTATTGTTCATCATTTCTATTGGAAAATATTTAGAGAAGTGTGGGAATTGTTCATCGTCTCATATAAAAGTGAGAAGGTCGATTGTCCTAGAGACCATTTTTAACATTGTGGATGATAAAATTATGCATTCATTCATTTTTTACAAACTGTTTAGGGTTTTCTTTGTTGGTGGCCCATGCACTGATTTTGAGTCCCATAGGCTTTTGTTGCCTCATAGACGATATTTCATTTCATTTAATTCATATACAACTTTTGGAAGAGTCTAAACATATCCAATTAATTTTTTTAATATACTAGGTTTTTGTGGCAAGAGGTTTATTGTGAAAGTATGAGGTGTATAGTAATTTTATTTATTGAAGTTATTTTTTTTAGTTAATTTTAGTAATAAATATTTTTAATCTTTGAAATGTATAATATTAATTAATTAAAATTATTTTTAAAGTTATTATAAATTGCAAATATAATTTGAAGTAGATGGGATGAAGCGGGCTGGGGGTGCATTGGTTGTGCAAGCCCACAACCATTAGTGTTGCGGCCTGCATGCAGGTGTTCTCTCTGTGCATGTGCGTTGGGGGTGGTTAGATGCTATGCGAGGTGGTGTTTCTTATGCGGAGCTCGTTCTTTTTGCAGATTGGTTTCTATTTTCTCCTTTTCAAGCTTTGCTGGTGCGATTTGGGGTCGGGGTATTTGAAGAGTGTGGGGTGGGTTTTTTGGCTGTTGCTCAGGGCTGTGGTCAATTTATTCCTTTTTATTCTTGCATGTAAAGTTTATCTCATGTTTGAGCAGGGTCTCGGTGTGGGCATATAGGGTGTTTTGTTCTCTCGATAATGGCTTCAAGAGAGACATCAGGAGTCAAATATCCTATGGGTTTTCATGTTGTAGTTGGAGCTTCTTCTCCAAATCGCTCATCGAAGGTTTTTTATAATAATTTTTTTTCAAATGATTCAAGCAATGGAGGATTTGTACCGTCTGGAGGTTCTCATGTCCCAAAGATAAATGGTTGCCTATAGTGTACCAAGGATAGGTCGGTGTTGGTAATTCAACTTGAATCGATTGCGAAGGATATTGAGTATTACTCGAAGCATGCTTTGCTCTGTAAATTCTTGGGAATGAGGGTTTTACTTCATTTTTTGGAGTCATGGACTCACCAAACCTAGTCTTTGGAGGGTGAGATGGAAATAATTTTGTTGGTGAGTAGTTATTTCATGGTGACTTTTAATTGCATGGAAAATCGTAATAGAGTTTTCGAAGGTGGGCCTTACTTCCACAACTAGATTGGTCTATTTAGTAAGCCCTGGCATGTGGGTTTTGGGGTAAAAGCACAAAGTTGTGTCACACTTTCAGCTAACTTGTCACCACAACTGAATTTAAGTATTTCTAACTAAAAATCATTTTTGGTCAAACATATGATCTAGTAAGATTCATTATAGCTAAGTTAGATACTTCCACAACTTTTTCAACTAAAATTGTTGGCTAAAAATATATGGAGCACCACTTTGAGTCCAATTTACCAAAAAAAAAAATTATTTGAAAAACTTGAAGTTTCAATAACTTCTATGAATGTAAATAGCATTTAAAAAAAAATATAAAAAATACCCTTTTGTAGATCCATAAGTGTAGTTTTCAAAAAGATATTTATTTTAATAGTTTAATTATTACTTATGTTTTATTTTTTATTTTTATTAAAAGTAGGTTATTAGCACAAAATATTAAGTTCATTACCCTGCCAAGGGAAAATACTAAAACTTATTATTTTATTTTTTTAAAATATGATGCACTAGATAAAAGAATCTATTTCAAGATGGTATAATTTTTTTTCATTTTAGATAAATATTTAATATGAAAGTTGATGTCCCATGGAAACAATTGTTTTTTGATTCACACACATTTTAATATTTATTTAACAATATATATTTATCAAAATTGGAGAAAAGTATATTCATGCACTAAAGTTTCAATTTATAAATACAGACAAAAAAAATGAAAGAAAAATAAATAAATTTTACTATAAAAAGTTTAACGTCTCATGCAACTTCAGTTTTTAGCATTTTATCAACACCTAAATTATAGTGTTAATTTATTAAAAATTAGATTAAAATATTTTGTAATTTTTTTTAAAAAATACAAACATAAAATATATTAAAAATTACATATTTTACTAGTTTACATCATTTCAAAATTCAAAACATATGTGTCAATTTTTAGTGATTCAATTTTAAAAGTTGGATTAGTGTTGGTCGTTTCCTTTATAAAGTGTGACACAGCTTTGTGCTTTTACCTTTTGATCCTTCAGAGGAGCTCCCAAATCGGGTTCTAATGTGGGTATGTCTCCATAGATTTACAGCTGAATGTTGGCACAATGACATACTGCATAGGGTTTCTTTGTTGTTGGGGAAACCAGTGGGTCCTTCTCAGCAAACTCATGATAGAAAGGTAATGAAATTTTCTCGCATTTGTGTTGAGATGGATTTAAATAATCCTCTTCTAGATTCTTTGGAAATTCATGCGGGATCATATTCATGAGTGCAACAACTAGATCAGTGTCATCTATGTCATGAATATGGACATCTGCAAAGAAGATGCTCAAAGTCTAAATCTTTTGAGTCTCAAACAACTCAGCCTCCTCGCAACCCTCCTAAGGTTGAAAAAGGCAAGGACCTCATTCTTGGTGAGGCTATTGGTGTGAAGGGATTTATTCCTATTAAGGCTCGCAATACGAACCGAGGTCAAAAGAGGACTCTTAAGGAGTGTCAAGAAGGTGACACCTTTAATAGATTTGAGGTTTTGGATGATCTCAATCAAAAAGAGGTGAATTTGGGTATGATGATTATGGATTGGGGTATTTTGGAAGTGGTTTAGAAAGGAATTATTCTAGATTATAACAAAACTTCACAAGAGGTTGGTGCTTTGCAAATGGAAACTAACCTTAGTTTGGTGGTTCATGGGAGGGTTGAGACTCCTATGGATGCAAAAATGGGGGAGGGGGAGATCTCTACTCCATTGGTGAAAGGGGGGTCTGATTCGCCAAAGGACATCAAGGCCTCTCCTTCATTGGGTCTTCTTCAAAAAGATCAAAAGAAAGGGGTTGTTGAGAAGTCTTCCAAATTTGGGAGAAAGAAGGACTTAGAAAAAATAAAGATGATGGGGGAGACTTTGGTGCAATCTAGATCTATTAAGACCCTGGATTCCCATTTTTCTAACCCTCTGAAATGATCATCCTCTCTTGGAATGTAAGGGGCTTGAACATCATCCCTCGACAAGAAGTTGTTCATGAATTGGTGAGAACTCATTCTCTTGATGTTTTGTTTTCACAAGAGACTTGTGCCTATAGCAAACACGCCCCGTTTAGAACGGCGACCCTCTCTTTCTTTTGCCTTGTTGGGTTGTTTTGTTGTTGCCTCATTTTGCGTGCCCCTCATTTTTGTGTCCTAGTTGGTCAACACGCCCTTCAAAGTCTCATTTTTGGCTGACCATATTTTTCCCCCTAAAATAAAAATTGCTAAGTCTTAGGTTTTTTTTGGGCTTCTCGCTTTCCTCTTTCTTCTTTCACCTTTCGCCCTTCACCTTCCTACTCCCTGCTTTCCGCATTTTTAGGCTTTGCTCTTCGGGCTTTCGTCTTTCCCGGGCTTCACCTTTTTGGGTTACCTCAGTTGGGCTTCCCTTGTTCAGGTTTTTCCCTTCGAGCTTCTCGCTTTCCTCTTTCTTCTTTTTCCTTTCGCCCTTCACCTTCTCACTCCCCACTTTCCATCTTTGGGCTTCGCCTTTTCGGGTTCCCTCTGTCAAGCTTCCCCTTTTTCGAGCTTCGCTCTTTGGGCTTCCCACTTTCCTCTTTCCTCTTTCTTCCTTCATCTTTCACCCTTCGCCTTCTTGCTCCCTGCTTTCCATTTTTTCGGTTCCCTTTGTTCGGGCTTCACTCTTTCAGTCTCCCTCTTTCAGGTTTCCTTCGTGCTTTCTTCATCCCGAGCGACCATGCTCTAGCATATTTCCGACCCTCGAGCTCCGGTTCTCCCACCGCCGTCCTAAAATTTGAACTCACCTACCTCATCGGTCATCATACCAACAATCATTAGGAAGTATTAAATGCATTTAGGGGGGCTATTTAAGCAAGTTTCGACATGTCATTTTCACATGTCAGGAACAACAAACAAACATAGTGCAACCCCAGCCTTTGTCATCTTCACGCCCGAGCTTCAGCTTCGCCGTTCTTCAAGGATTCGACATCTCGCTTCATTGGGCCCCCGAGGTATGACCGTCATCCAATAGTCCTTCCCTTTTCTAAGATTTATAATTGAAAACCTAAACGGTAAGGGAGAAAGGGTTGAGTAACTTGATAGGAAAACGTCTCGCCTTAAAAACCCACCTGCCAAAATCTTCGAAGGCGTCCCTTAGAAGACCCAAAATTGAAATCAGAACCTTGTCATCCCATCACTATTCTTCAGGGCAGGCGACCATGCTCTTCAGGCCCGAGACTCTCCCCGGCCGTAATGCTAACTTGGTGGAAATTGCCCTGATGACGAAGCTTCTCCCAGATTCCAAACTTCGAAACTACCCTTTCGATTCCCTGTTTCTCAAACGACATCCTCGCTTCATCTGTCTAATCATCGGGCTCTGATCCTCAAATTTCCTTTGGACTCCAAATGAAAACAACTCGAGGTCGCCTTCGGATCCTAGCCTCCAGACTTCTGTCCTCGGGCCGCCATTGTCATTCCGCTGTTACACATAGTCGTCTCTTGGCTTCTTTTCGGCTTCCGGGCCCTGACCATTTCCTTGTTGCTTGAGGTTTTTTACAATAAAATGTAGAGTCCTCACCTCATTTGGACCCCACCAATCAGACCTCCATCCCCAGAATTTTGTCCCACCCCTGATGTCCTGAACGACTAAACTAGTTCGCGCTTCCGGCCTCCGGGTTCCAAACTTCGGAATGCCACCTCAGGGGCGTCGTTTGCCCGGGGCCATTTCCAATAGCCAACCTTTGACGAATTCCCTTGATTTTGAGCCCAAAAGTCTCAATGATGACTTAAATGACCTCCAATTTGGAAACGGACTTTGACCCATGTGCTTAAATTTAACCTTCTCCCACATGGACCCTTCGTCATTCAAATCCAAGCTCGAAAAAAATCATCTGGGACTCCCTAGCCTGTTCGTCCTTTTAAAATAACATTATGGTAGGGGAAGTCTAGCCCTTGGGGCCCGGGTCATCCATTTTCCCTCCAATGTTACTTTGATCAAGTGCTAGACCTTTTTTTTTTTGGAATGATGAGTTGTTTAATCTAACTTTGATTTGCAGGAATTTGCTTGAGGCTATATCCCCATATTTAATTTTTTCTTTGTTAACTCCCACCTCTTTGTGCAGGATATATGGAATTTGGTGCAGAAGCTTCAGGGGCAGTCAAGGACAAAGGAAAAAGGACAACTAAATGGAGAGATATCAAAAACGCCAATATTGGGCATGTCAATATTGATGACTTCACACAAAGGGTTAGGGTGGATCCAAACATCGAATGGGCCAAGGAAGCCAGAGGGGATTGCATCTAGTATCTGAGAATGATGGCATGACTCGATGTGCCTGTTGTTCAGATCAATCCCAAAAACATAAGGCCTCATTTCCAGAAGAGGATGGAAGAGGGGATGTTAGGTGAGATCACCACGGAGTTCATGAACTTCGCTGCCCGATCCTTCGCCCAGTCCGAGTTGTTCATTAATCACATTGCCAAATATGAGGAGGACTGGAAGAAGCTCATTGACAATTCCAAGGAATGGAGCTACCAAGTGCTAAAGTACGATGTCATGGAAATTGATAGGCTCCAACCGGTAATTCTGAAGTTCATGGAATATGCAGCTATGAAGAAGCAGGAGGGTAACCCTGTTATTAATGAAGAACTTCCAAAAGAGTAGCTACAACAAAGAGCAATCAGCAAAAGGAAAAAACTCTATAGTACTGCCACAAAAGACAAAACAGGGATAAAGACAAATGATGTTTTTAAATTGCAATATATTGGGGGTAGGTAGAACCCTAGATCACAGTGAATTGTGGCCACACAAATGTAATTCAATCTTGACCACATGTTCTACTTTTGAAATACTATAAATAGGGGAGCTTCCTCTCATTTTAAAGAGGTTGAATTGTTGTAAAGACATGCTGCAGAAATTGCAATGGAAATACATTGACTTTGGTGCATTTCTAGACTTCTTCTCATGTTTCATGATTCTTCTCTCATAAGTTAAGGATTTAGTTAGATTTACTTTGTTGTTCTAGTTTCCTTTCAGTCAACTTTGGTGGATCTAGTAATGTTGTTCTTGATTGTGAAGATTTATGTTGTGTAGATGTTTTTCTTGTCCATACTTTTGGTCATTTGTTGCTAGTAAATGGTTGTGCAAAGTTAGTTTGGACTTCAATTTTAAAGTTGCCTCTAAAATTTATCTTTTTTCATGCATATTTGTGGTGTTGTAGTCCTTAGAAGATAGCATAGGTTTCATGATACTGTGAAATTTCTAGTTAAGTGAAATTCTATTTTAAGGAAACTATCCATAGTAGAAGTCTCCATGATCATTGTTCATTCGTAGTTGCAGGTCTAGGAACTTGCTCTCTTCCCTGCTCTTTTTCCTTCTTTTTTAATAGGTAATCTATGCTAAGGTTCATTGCACATGGTAAAGCCAAAACTTAAAACAAAAAATGGAGCTCAAGAATGTTGTTTGAACCTGCAGCTGAATACAGTAATTTCCCATCCTAATAACTCTATTCATAGATCCAATTCTCCTCCAACCTAGTCTATGCAAGTCTGCCCTGTGATTACCAGCAAAATTACATCATCAATGAACTGAGATATTCCAAGCACTGTCATGACCTGACATCCGAGAGACCTTGGGATAGTGTTCTACAATCTGATTGTGGAAGATTGTCTTTCATGAGAGGTGATGCACTTATGCATTACCTGTGTTGAGAGGTGCATAAAAAACACATCAACAAGACTAAGTTATTTGTTGAAAGTATTGGTTTGTTGTCAAGTTTGTGGGTGCGGGGTGACTGCTAGTGTATTGGGGCTCATGCTAATTCAGGGGGTGTGGCTTGCTTGTAGAACCCATTGAAGATTTGTCCTCTTTGGTGGATGTCCTCCAAATCCTCTATCTTTGTAGTTGCTTCAAGTCTGGAGTTGAGGGAAACTATTCTTTCTTTTAAACATCTATACACCTACTGATTTTTCAGGTAAGCAGTTATTGTGGTCTCATATCAATTTCATTCAAAGCCATGCTCTTCTTTTCCCTTGGATTATTACGAGAGATTTCAATGTTATTATTGAGTTGGATGAGAAGAAGGGTGGTAGTGTGAGGTTGGAGCCTTCTTCCTTCCTTCTTTGTGATAACATATCTACCTTGAATCTAGTTGATATGAAGCCCCGTAATGGTTAGTTTACTTAGAACAACAAGAGAATGGGAGAGAATTGTATTATTTATAGACTTGACCATGTTTTCATTTCTTGTTCTTGGATTGGAGATTTTTGGTCTACTTGCTCTGAGATTTTGGACTGGAGGGGCTCGAATTACTAGCCTATTAAGTTATCTGCTTCTTCAACTTGTGTTGCTCAGTCCCCCTCTTTCAAGTTCTAGCTTATGTGGTTAAGATATTTTTTTTTGCAGGAACTGGTGGTTGATTGGTGGCAAATGAGAAGACCTACTTATGGTACTGCTATGTAATATTTTTCCAAACTACTATAATATGTGAAATATCAACTCAAATGGTTGAATAGGTAGTGCTTTGGGAATATTTTGCATGCTAATTTTATTGCTCAGGTTGACTTGGATGTCATCTCTTGAGAGATAAGGGAGGTTGGTATGTCTAAGGATTTACTTAGGAAAGAGGCAAGTTCCTTAAAAGCTTTGGAGGATTGTGAGTTGCGTGAGAAAATTTATTGGAAACAGAAGGCTCACATTGAGTGGTTATAGGAGGGAGACACAAACACTACTTTCTTCTTCAGTTCGATGAAAGCTAGGAGACATGGTAATTCCATGCCTGTTCTTGTAAATGGTAGGGGTGAGCATTTATCTTCTTGGTAGGATATGTCTAGAGAAGCTTCACGGTTTTTTTCTTCTTTATTTAGAAAGGATTCTCAAGATGGTTTAGCAGAAGAGAATTATGTTTTGTCTTATATCCCCCTGTTGGTCACTAGGGAGATGAATGAACATCTTTTGGGTGATATCTCGCTAGAGGAATTGGAGGCTACTATTTTCTAGACGAAAAAAGGGAAATCCCCAGGTCCAGATGGATTTTCGATTGAATTTTATCAAAAATGGACGTATTGGAGGTGGTTTGTGAGTCTCAAAGGAATACGCAGATGTTGAGGGCTTTGAACTCAACCTTCCTTAACCTCATTCCCAAATGTGAGGGGTGGATCGGTTGAGTCAATTTTGTCCCATTTCCCTTTGTAATGTAGTTTATAAAATCATTTCCAAGTTGATTGCTGAAAGGATGAAGCGATGGATTAGATGTCTTCTCTCTGAGGAACATAGTGGTTTTGTGGAGGATAGGAAAATTCTGGATGGGGTGGTCATTGCTACGTAAACTATTCATTCTATGGTTGCCTCGAAAGAAAAGGCTATGTTCATCATGTTGGATATGGCAAAGGCCTATGATAGAGCTAAGTGGTCCTTCTTGCAAAAAATTCTTATTGCCTTTGGTTTTGTTGAGGAGTGGGTTCAGTGGGTTATGTCTTGTGTTACTTCCACTTCTTTCTCAATGTTGATAAATGGTGAGCCTTCTTCTCTTTTTGGTGCTTCTAGAGGCCTTCGTCAAGGAGATCCTTTCTCCCTACTTATTTATTCTTCTTGCTAAAGGTTTGGGGAGGATGGTGAAACATAATATGGAGTTGGGTTTGATTCAAGGATGGGTGTGGGGCAATGGCTTGCCTCCTTAGTCTCACCTGCAATTTATGGATGATACTGCTTTGGTGGGTATGACTAAGATTAGAGAAGCCACGAATTTGCGCAAGGCTTTGGATATTTATCTTGTTGTTGTTGGAAACGTATGCCTCATCTTCCTGGCTTGGACTTCCATTTTTCCTTGGAGCCCTGTTTCTAGCCTTTACCGCCATACTACTACAAGCTTTCCTTGGTGGTGTGGTTTACCGCTTTACCGCAAGCTAGCTTGCTTGGTCTGGCGGTTGGGCAGTGTTACCGCCTTACCGCGACAGTTTCTTCTAGATTGGCGGTGGCATGATGAGTGGCGACAGTTGGTGTGGCGGTTACCGCCATACCGCAGGGGTTGCTCAGAGGTGGTGAGGTAGTGCAATTGGTGGCATTTTGGCAGAGCAAGGCCTTTCTGCCTTACCGCAGGAGTTGCTCGTTGGTGGCATGGTAGTAGCTGGTGGTTGAAGGGTGACGGTCTAGTGAAGGACACTGCTTTACCATGTTCAGTGCTCGAGGAAGCTCTGGTGGTTGTGGTGGATGACTGGCAGTCAGTGATAGCGGTTACCGCCATACCATGGGCAATGAGATGTCTCGCCGTGGTGCGACGGTAAGACCATTGGCAGTCACCGCCCTACCGCGGGGTGGCCAGGTGGCCCCCGCGATAGCACGGTTAACCGTTAGCGGTCTGGGCTGGTGGTGTCACCGCCTTACCATGGTTTTTTGGCGGTCAGGGCACGGTAGTGCGGGGTGATCAGAGTTGGAGCTCGGGTGGACTCACCGCCACACCGTGAACGGGTCGGTTGGACTCGGCGGTTGCGCGGGGTATCTTTGGTAGAGCTCAATGGAGTCCAGGTGAGCTCAGATGAGCTCACTGCATTACCATGGTCAGGTCGACTAAGCTCAGTGGTAGCACAGTTAGAGGCCGAAGGGTTTTCATAGGCTCATTGCCATACCGCAAAGGGTATTTGGACTTAGAGCGGTAGCATGGTGGAAGACAGAGGTGAGCTCGGAGCTCGACCGAGTTTGACCAGAGGTCAAAGGAAACAAATGAACATAAAAGTGGCAAGTGGCTCAGGGTCAACATGTTGATTGGCTAGATGCCAAAATAGTGTTTGACAGTTATTGCAGGCCGAGTTTTTAGCTGAAGACAAGACCCAATTTGGGCAAGGAATGGAATGCCTGGGCTGGCCGATGAAAGAAGATATGTTAGTGGACATCCTGAGGACCATTGATTGTTTAGACAAGGCAGGACAGGTTGATGCATGGAAAAGAGATTAAGGAATCTCGTGTGCTCGTAGAAGAAAAGAAGAGTGATTAGAGAGAGAGACAAATAGTGTGTTCGAACGGTCTTGACTATGAACACTTTGTCTCTCAGTTATGCAAAGATGTGAACCTGTGGAGGCTGTGTGGCTGGGCTGGCCATCAGGCTGAATGTGACAGTCATTTGTGAGGAGCTGAAGAGAATCTACATAGTATGTCATGAGGACATTGTAACTATGTGAAGATTCTATATTTTGTGTTGCCTGTTTTCTTTTTCCAGATGAACAAGATGTGACTCCTGTATAGGCTATTAGCCTGAGATTGTATTGTAACTATTTTCTGTTGCTGAATAATACAATGGCTCGATCTTTTGGAGTGTGAGGTTTTCTACCTGAAAAGGTTTTCCCCACGTATATCTATGTTTCTTCATTGTTTTGTCTTTTATGGTTGTCTGATTCAGTTTCTTGAATCTGTGCTTGTGTTGAATCTATTTTACGTTAAGCATTTAATCCCCTCAGAGGATCAATAGGGGATCAACTGTGCCTACTTCTGCTTTATGGCATAGTTTTTTGTGTCTTTGATGTGATAAAAATGAAAATCACTAAGGCACTGTTGTCTTAGACATGTTCTATGATGACATAACTAAACTCCATATCCCCAATAGTTGCTTCTGGTCAAATGATTAATGAAGATAAATATTCCATTTTCTTTTTTAATACTTTGTGGCTTATTTAGCAAAGGGTTGCTCGTATCTTGAGGTTTCAGATTGGTTCTCTCCCTTTAACTTATCTTGGCATCCCTATCTCTTCTGGTAGTCTCCCTAGGGAGTCATGGTAGAATATTCTGGACAAGTTTCAAGCAAAAGTTAATCATTGGAATCATAGATGATTGTCCTTTGTTGGGAATGTTCAATTGCTTAAATCATTGGTGCAAGCTCTTCCTATTTATAGACCCATGCTCCAGGTGGCTTCGGTTGGGCTTGTGAAGGATTTAGATTCTTTGGCTAGACAATTCTTATGGGTGGGAAACTTGTCCTCTTCTAAGTGGAGCCTTGTGAAGTGGGATACTGTATGTATTTTGAAGCAGTTCGGGTTCCTTGGATTGAGGCAATCAACTTGGTCTGGGTTGGCTTTGGTTGCAAAGCTTTTTTGGACATGGTGTGTGGAGCAGGATCATATATGGGCTAGGATTCTTTCTCACAAGTACCTTATGAGGGTTCTGAAGGAGGAGATTCCTTGCTATCCTCTGGTGGCGAAAGGTTTTGTGATTTGGGGAATGCTTAAGGGAATGTGCAGGATCATGATGGGCCAAAACGTGGTGATATAAAAAAATTAGTGTTTTGTACTCGCCAAAAAATGCGAAAAACCCGAGTTGACTTTTTTTTGGGTTGGATGTCAATATATTGCTCCATAGTAATGCCCAAGCCTAAGTTTTACAAATTGGATATCCGATTTTTAAAAGTTAAAAAAATTGGATATAAAATCATATATCTGATTTGAATTGAATATCTAATTTTGGGTCGAGTAATATAAATACAAAAAAGGTCATTTTGAATTCATTCTAACTCTTTGAAACGTCCAGTGACTGAAAAAGTGATAGTGGACGCAAATCCGATATACGTTTTTAGTTGATATCTGATTTCGAAGGTAATTCTTTGGTTGTTTTTTTGTTTTAATCGATTTTTGTTTGAGTTTTGTATAATTTTAACTAGTTTTTAATAGATTTTTATTTAAAATTAGGGTGTTTTACAAAATTTTATTAAAAACTAGGGTTTTTACACTAATTTTATTTATATTGTGTAATTTTAATTAGATTAATTAGTTTTGAACTTCAATTAGGTATTATGGTTGAGAATCAAAACCCACAAATGCAAAACCCTCCACCACCTTTGTGCCCATCAATTGAAGAGTTAATTGGTGAAAAATTAGAGCAATTGAGGGGCATTTGTGATGTTTATAAGACAATCCCTCGATTAAGGAAGATGATAAACACATTGAAATGAATAATTAAAAATATAGAAACCCTCTCCACCCAACACAATGCCTTTATTTCATGGCGAGAAAGCATGAGGGAAGATTTCTCCTATGGATTGTCTTACGAAGATGTGAAAGATCTCAAAATAACAAAAGCCCAAATAGCCTCTTCATTTGTTAACCCCTGCACCGGTCTACTAGTTAATGTTAATAAACCAAAACTTTCTATAAAATGGTGCATGAATAAGGACATTGTAGATAAATTTTGGGATCGTTGGTGCATGGTTTTTGATAAACCACCCAACAAAAATAGTGATGTACCATTTTAATTTATTAAAAAATTACACGTTGAGTTTGTGTTAGGGCATCATGTCAATTACTTTGACATTAAACACTTCTAGGGTGTAGGTGGAGGTATGCCCTAGGATAGACCAGGGG
Source organism: Sequoiadendron giganteum (assembly GCA_007115665.2). Lineage (NCBI taxonomy): Eukaryota > Viridiplantae > Streptophyta > Pinopsida > Cupressales > Cupressaceae > Sequoiadendron > Sequoiadendron giganteum. Next base: position 3,436,858 of record CM021101.1, on the reverse strand, counting down.
TAGTTAGAGTAGTTCAGGGCCCATATGTTCCCCCTCCTCCCCTTCCTTAGCCACCTCCAGTATGTCATCTAGATATTATCGAGGATGCAACCACATAGACTATTCAGGCTATTCACTCTTTGAGTGATCTTTTCATTTCCCATACTGCTTCAATAGCTCAACCACATGCTCATGATGTTGGCAATGGATCGAGTGTTGCTGCATCATCCTCCTTAGGTCCACATATATGTGTGCCACATACTTGAATTATGTGCCACCAGATATGCTTGGGTCCTCTTCTATAGCCTGCTGAGCATCCCTTGGACACATCTGATTATGACCTCCATGATGTGGACATTATAGGAGATCAAATGCAAGAGATTGGAGCACACCCTATAGAGTCCTCTACTACTAGAGAGGAGGATGTTGGAATGGTTACACAGGTAAGATTTAAGTTGTAAATTCATAACTTGCATTTATTTTTCAATGAATATTAATAAGAGAGTATCAAGTACTAATATTTATTTACATGGTCTATTTAACAATTGATGTCTGAGGAGGAGCTTAGACAGGTTATTGATAGCACCCTCAGGGCCATTTCATTTGGCCTTGACATGCATGTGGTATATATTTTCGCACTCACTTGTTTACATTTTTTTATTACATACTTGCTTGTCATTTGAATTGTCGTTAATGAAATTATATATATTAACTTATATGTTTATCTTAATTTCCTCATGTAGGAAACACCTAAAGCAAGTGAGGTGCAACACTCTCTAGACTTTGGAGGTGCAATGGTAGATAAGAGAAAGGTAATTGAACTCAAATTTGATTGAATTAAGTTTTTAAAGATCTTATAGTGATTATACATACGTCGACATAGATTGGTAGTTTCATATACTTGTCATTTTTATATGTATAGGCAGTTATGAGCTACATATCCTTGTTGCCATGTGTCACAATGCCTAAAGGAGTAGGTGTGGGAACACTTGAAGGAGTAGGTGTTGAAACACCTCAAGGAGGAGTTGTCAAAACAACTGAAGGAGATAAAGAAAAAGAGATGCCTAAAGAGGTATGTGTTTATTTTATTTTGTGTTTGGTAAATATGTTCCTATTATCAACAATTGTATGCTAACTCATATCAATTTTATATTTTTGTTCACATATATAGATTGGCATTGCAAAAGTTGATATGATTGGTTCTTTGAGAGGGGTATATTCTAGGACTCCTGACGATTTGAAGACACATATATGAGGTAATCAAGATTTCAATTTTAGAGTTCAATTATAATTCAATGTATATTGATTTTGATGTTAATTATTCAGTTTTAAACTATATAATATAGCTAATCTCAATTATGGTTTGAATTTTTCTTGTTCAGTTTCCTTCAGAGCCAAAGAGTACTTCAAAGAGGCTCCATTTTGATGATCCACCAGTAGTTAAGGATGAGATAGACATTTTGGCATGTATATTTTGAATAGATATCGAGATGACATATGCCACATTTTATTAAAAAAAAAAATTGAGTTGGCATTGATGCCAATTTTTTATATGGACATACACTTGATTATTGGATAATTTGATATATAGAAGTTGAGAATTGAAATAATTTGTTCCTCATGTGCATGTTTAAACTATTCAAAAATTTAATCTTGAACAATGGTTAAATATCAATGTACAATAAAATAAAAAATATAGTTCACAATAAAAAATAATGAATAATGGTTAAATTATATCATATATTACTTAGTTATATTATGGTTATATTATATAGTTTAAACAGCTTTGAAGACAAGAACAATGGTAAAGTTTAACATTTTAACTTTAAAGTTTAAATACACAAATGCCATTGTCTCACACTACATGATGTTTTAGCATTTAGGGAGTCATTGGTGTCATTTTGTGCATTACAACGAGGAAGTTACAAAATATTACAAATTATGAAAAGTTGTCATTAAGAATGCCAAAAGGTTGTAAAGAGGAAGGCCAACGGACATTTGGGTTTGAAAAGTAGTTTGTAACTGTTGAATTTGGTGGGAAAATATTTAAATAGGCTTGTGAACTTGAAAAGGTGGTTGGAGAAGTTGTTCATTGAGAAGAAGCAATAAAATTTTATTGTTTCCTTGCAATTTCTTGAGTTTTTCTAGAATTTTTGAAGTTTCTTTGTGTTGTACGATTTTGTACAAGGTAATCTTGCACTCCAATGGATTGAATTCAGTGGGAAATAGGGTTAAACTCACCACAAACTTGGGTTAACTTTAACAACTACACTTGACCAATTGACCTCCATTTGTGAACTTCATGTGCTTAGGTGCACTTGCACCATACAACCCTACAAAAAAAGAACTCATGTCACATTAGTTATATCTTACACAAGTTCCACCAAGCTTTACAACTACCCTTTGGTCTACAAATCTCCTTCCTTGGTTCATAGACAGTGATTCCACAATCTACCCTACATCCTTGACATTTCTTTCACTTGAATAAGTCACCGTCTTTGTATTCCAATCTGATGTTTGTCTTCTATCTACTCCTTGATCAAAACCAAATGATGTTCTTGATTTTATGCCTGCAATCAAACTCTTACCAACAATTGCTTGAACTACCTTCCCCTTTATCACAACTTCATGCTTGCATCTATCCTTGGGTTCTTGTTCTTTTTTTCCTTTCATCCTTGTCATCAATCCTCTTATCTTACCATCAACAAGTACCTTTGTACCTACTGTACCTATTGTACCTGCAAAACCTTCATGCTTTGCAATGTTATTCCCAACCAATGGACACAAAATGGAGCCTATCATAACATTAGCATACCAATTTACTACCAACTCAGTCTTCAAACCTGGGTCAACCTTCACACATGTTGTCAAAGTATTTTCAAACTTCAAACTAACAATCTCACTTGAAGTTGCTTGTTTAAGGTTGTAGTTAAGGGTTTGAGGGTTAGAATGTATTAAGAGGCCATTCCACCTATTTTTTATGTTGTGATTCGATGGAATGGGCATGGTTATAATAAGATTAGGTGTAGGAATAGATATCTAGTTGTGGCAAAGACATTTGGTGGAGATTTCCATGCTACCCCTGTGGAAAAAGCATGAATTTACGCCTAGGAGGCATAGCTTGAAGTAGAAAATTAAAGAAATAGTTTGGAAGAAGGTTAGAACCTGGTTGTTTCAGTGTTATCAAGTGGATTTTGATGTGATAGAAGGTTTGTAAAGGTAGGGTAGGTCATTTGGGTGTTTTAGCTTGAAGCCCTGGTTGAACAAAGAGTGAAAATGGTTGAAATTGAGAGGTTTTAAAAAGTAAATGTGTGAGAGATTTGGGGGAAGAATAATTTGAAGGTGAATTAAGTTTTTGCAAGGTGAAATAATAATTTATGAAAATATTTTGAGGTTGAATGAGGTCTGGAGATGGGTTTTTCAATAAACCCTTGCTTATTTGGTGAAAAATGAGGGTTTCATAAAAGAGGTTCTTAGCAAGCGAGTTTTGAATTAGTGGCTAAATAATTTATGGTTTCAAAGGTAGTTTGAGGATTTTCTAATGGTATTTTGAGTGGGAAGAAATATTGAAGGAGATTTCCTTTGTTAAAGTGGGCTAATTAGAGCCTCTTTTCTAGTGTTCAAGGTCAGTTTGATGGTATGGTTCCAAAGTAAGTACATGTGATTCTATGATTTTTTTCTTGGATGTAATAAGGTCATCCATGACCATTTGGATTCATTTTGAGACATTTTGAAGTGATTTGGGGTCATTTGTCAAAAAATGTAAAAAGTTGTCAAGTTGCTAAAATATTGTCAAGCCACTTTTGCAAGAAAGTGCAAAAATGAAGTTTTATTAACAAATTGTTTAAAATTGGTTATAAATGGTTGGGATGCATCCAGATGGATATTTGTATGCTAGGAATGGTCCTCCTACAAACCGAAACATGCGAAATCGCTCCGAGCTACATTCAATCGGTAGAATCCCTTAAGAGTCTAAAGAGCAAAATGACTGCAAACTTCAACATGCTCATATTCAGAAAATGTGATGCTTAGAAACTTCTCATCTAACCCTATGGGATTGTGTTGGGCCCCTCTACAATAACCTCTCTTTGTTTTCACTATCTCAGAGGCATTTTCCTGTGGTGGCGAATTCTCGCTTGGGGAAAAAGTTGTCAAATGCAAGTAGTTGAAAGTTGCAAAGTGGTGCAACTTTCGTTCTGCAACTCATGTGAACAAATAGACTTTTTGGACACATCTAGGTGGGTAATTTTATTCTAGGAATGCTCCCCTTTCACACCAAAACATATGGAATCGCTCTGAGATACATTCAACCAGTAGAATCCCTTAAGAGTCCAAAGTGAAAAATGGCTGAAAACTTTAGCATGCTCGTATTCGAACACCGTGACACTTAGAAACTTCTTATGTAACCCTATTGGATTGGGTTGCGCCCCTCTACAATAACCTCTCTATTTTTTCTCTATCTCGTAGGCATTTTCCTGTGGTGGTGAATTCTCTCTTGGGGAAAAAGTTGTCAAATGCGAGTAGTTGAAATTTGCAAAGTGGTGCAACTTTCGTTATGTAACTTGTGTGACCAAATAGAATGTTCTAGTGCATCCGTGTGGGTAAATTTACACTAGGAATGGTCTTCTTTCACATTAAAACACGCGGAATCGCTTTGAGCTACATTGAACCGACAAAATCCCTTAAGAGTCCAAAGTGCAAAATGGCTGCAAACTTCATCATGCTCATATTCAGACACCGCGATGCTTAGAAAATTCTCATCTAACCCTATGGGATCGCGTTTGACCCTTGTACAATAACCTCTCTTGGTTTTCTCTATCTTAGAGGTCTTTTTCTGTGGTGGTGAATTCTCACTTGGGGAAAAAGTTGTCAAATGCAAGTAGTTGAAAGTTGCAAAGTGGTGCAACTTTCATTCTTCAACTCATGTTACCAAACGAATTGTTCTGATGCATCCAAGTTTGTACGTTTATGCTAGGAATGGTCCTATTTTGCACCAAAACATGCGAAATCACTCCGAGCTACATTCAGCCAACATAATCCCTTAAGAGTCCAAAGTGCAAAATGACTGCAAACTTCAACATGCTTGTATTTGAACACTGTGACACTTAGAAAATTCTTGTCTGACCCTATGGGATCATGTTGGGCCCATCTACATTAAGCTCTCTCGGTTTTCTCTATCTCAGAGGGGTTTTCCTGTGATGGCGAATTCTTGCTTGGAGAAAAAGTTATCAAATGGAAGTAGTTGAAAGTTGCAAAGTGGTGCAACTTTCATTCTGCAACTCGTGTGACCAAACAGACTGTTCTGATGCATCCAAGTGGGTATTTTTATGCTAGGAATGGTCCTCTTTTACACTAAAACATGCAGAATCGCTCTGAGCTACATTCAACCAACAGATTCCCTTAAGAGTCTAAAGTGCAAAATGGTTGCAAACATGCTCTTATTTGGACACTGTGATGCTTAGAAACTTATCGTCTGACCCTATGGGATTGTGTTGGGCCCCTCTACAATAAAATCTCTTGGTTTTCTCTATCTTGAAGGCCTTTTCCCGTGGTGGTGAATTCTCGCTTGGGGAAAAAGTTGTCAAATGTAAGTAGTTGAGTGTGTAAAAATGACTTTTTAGCCATTTCACCCATTGTATCCTATTGTAACTCAATGGAATAGCATAATTAGGGGTAGGGGACATATTTTCATGGTTTCTAGAGCAGGGGAGGCGAGTTGAAATAAGGTTTTTTCACCATTTTAGACCTCCAATTGAGTCACTTTTACAAAAGACCTATGCCTGAAACTTTCCCTTTCACCCAAATTTTGATTGGGCAACCTCACCAGCCAAGATAACCCCAAATTCCATAATTATTTTGCAGAGACACATTTCCCAAAGCACCCTACCATGAAACCCTCATTTTTTGCACTTTACATGGGGGGTTTATTGGAAAACAACCTTCCAGGGCATATCTAACCCAACCAATGCCTCCAAAACTTCATAAAAGACCTACAAAAACTCAAAAGGCCAAGATATCTCTGCTGCCCCCAAGAATTCTATCATTTTCTCACTCAAACCACCCAATTTCACCCAAAAACACACTATTTTCCACCTAGGGCATCATGCCAAACCAATCAAAAGACATTCCTTGCACACAAAACTCATTATTCAAGATGACTCCAAACCACCCCTAATACATGTAAAATAAGATTCAATACACATCATAAGGGAGATTCAAGAATGGTAGTATCAAAATAAGATTTTTTTAATCAACAAGTCGTAAGGCTATACAATGATATATATTGATAAAAGTATATACAATATATCCAAAAAATCCATATAGGATTAGTACAAAGGAGTCATATGGACATAAAATGTCATGTATATCGATAGTACAAAACATATTTCTCTCTAGGGGAAGGAAATAGATCTCGTATTGCCTTTGAAATTCGACTAGATGGAGTGACTGTTGGTTCTCTTGTCTTTCGAACACGCTCGCTAGTTCTCCTCTCTTCACTCTGGATATTGAAAATATAGTTTACCATAATAGCAGAATGTGTCAATAATAAGACTAAATGAAAACAGATTGAAGAGAATTATCAATTTGGATTATAGATAGAAAAAGTACAAAAAGATGCATATGGAACTAAAAACTTTAAAAATATTGTATCCATATCAGAGCATTACCTTAATTTCAGCTTCTTGAACAGTTATATCAGAGCATTATATTAATTCAACTTTTTCAACTATATCCAAAACTTGCAAATTCAAACTTTCATGCTAGTCCTCCTCTCTTCACTCTGGACATTGAAAATACAATTTACCATAGTAGTAGAATGTGTCAGTAATAAGACTAAATGAAAATAGATTGAAGGGTATTCTCTATTTGGATTATAGATAAAAAAAAGTGCAAAAAAATGCATATGGAACTAAAAAGTTTTGGAAATATTATATCCATATTAGAGTATTACCTTAATTTCAGCTTCTTCAGTTGTATCCTAACTGTCCCATTAGCCAACCAATTACTTTTTGCAAGTATTAAATAAAGAACACTAATGAACTTAAGCATAATGAACCTAAGAATTGTACCTTCCATTCTTGAATATGTTATTCAAGTGTGCCTAAAGGGTCATCTCTTTGCTTAAGAGTATCCAATATTGCTTCATTATCAACATTACTAAGTGTCCATAGTTTTTTTGTCTTTGGTTTGGCGTGACGCTTCAAAAACTTAACATTTGTTGCTATAACAAGGTGTGAATGCATGACAATGGTTTTGTGTTTCTCGTAGTCTTCAAATGCAGGTATGCCATTCTTTCTAATCATGTATGTTCACAACCAAGTTCCTGCAACCACAACTAAAATTGTAGGATACATGAACCCGTCATCATCTTCCCTCGGTTGTGTTAGCTTATTCTTTACCTGCACACATTGAGCCAACCAATAGTCCAATCTCTCTTCATTCCCCTATGGTGCAACAACTATAAAAAACATATCCTAGTTGTAGTACATCTAAAAGACGATCGTAATCAATTAAACTTTCCATTGTGTCATTTGTCATTGATATTGTTTGAGATAAAGGAGTTAGATACTATGGAACCCATGTATCCACCCAATAACTTGACTCGTATTGATCCCACTTGCACTGAATACAACTCTGAAAAAACAAGCCAACTCTCGTGTCTAAATGGTCCATGTGCTTGCATATGAGCTTCGAAATGAATGCATCTTTGAAGATCTTTGATTGTATGACAATCCCATTTTCCTCCCATTGTGCCCTCCTCAACCAACCAAAAGAATATGCACACTATTGAATCAAGTGTCCCTCCTTATGACAGTGTTGAACTACACCAATCAACAATAGAATGTGCATCACTAAATTTTTCTCCCGAAATCTTCAATTGCTCCTTAACTAGAGCTCTCTTTACACATGCACCTACTCCATCACGCTCCCCTTTCCCATGCCTAGCTTCAAAAAACCTTCAAATATGAGATACACCCTTCTCTACATGCATTCTACTCAACTAATGAAACATACGAGAATTCTTGAATTGACCTGTGCAATTATCTGATCAAATGAAATGTCGGCCCACTGTTATATCATGCTCATGCAAGAACTCAATAAAATTCTTGAAACAATTTTCGACATACTTAGACGAGTGAGATCTATCATCACTCATATAAAAATGATACTCTATGATTATCTTTAGATCCTCTTCTATACTATCAGGTGCATGTTTATATGTTATGTGGACAAAAATAGCAATCTAAATGGAATTGTAATATTGAGATTGTACCTCATTTTGTGGTTGCAATGTGTAGTTTTCTACAAAATCAACTGTTGATATAATATTTATAATCGGAAAAGAGTCCTTACACATCCTGAATTTTTGATCCAACCACTGAGACCTATGGCTATGCCTTGCATACTTGTAGAAAATATTGTTCTTAAAATCTGAAATAAAATCAGCAACACTGCATTCTTTTGTAACCAACTCGCATCTAGAACCTTCACCTCCACTCTGCAAAGTATATTTGACTATCTCATATATCTTTTTCTCAACAAGCTTCTTTCCAAATTCATGTTCGAAACCCTCATGAAAACATTGGATAAAATTTGGCAAGCCACCACATTGTGAGCACTTCGAATTTAAATAATCATTTCTATAGAAAAATCAACCATCATCTCTAGAACATAAAAATAGATCTAGCAAGTCCCTTGATGATTTTAGAAGATGCATTGCACCACACTCCTACAACATTTCATTAGTATGCAAAGCAGAATGGATATAGCATAATAGTTCATGGTACATTAAAAACTCCACATGGTATTTGCAACAACAAGTATTACAAATTTTAAGAGGTACACAATAAAATGGCTTCAAACCTTCAAAAGTCCTTTGTGAGATTTCTATATTTGGATGTGTTCCAATAATTTGTTTGACCAACATTGTTTGGCTTGATTCCAAGAAATGTTTAGGATACGGTGTATGGTCTTAATTGCCAATTCTTAACTGTAAAACATCATTTGTATTGGGTGATACTCTAGAGTTATCATGCCAAAATTTCTAAATTACCTGCTTTACATTATCGGTTAGCTTCTTATCAACATGTAGAAGCCTCCCGACAAAAGCCCATGTATCATTTTGAAGATGATCATCTATTATTTCTCTTCTTGCAAATGCTCTATCCAAAGTTTTACAATTTATGTCAAAATCAATACAAGTTTGTCTCATAAAGTGAGCCTTTTTCAATTGATGGCTTACTAGGGTGGTTGTAATGACTCTCTGAGCAACTCTCTTATCTTTTTCCTTGTTATTTTTTCCAATAGACTTGAGAGCATTAAAAATGTTTTTGACAATAATATAATTTTTTTCGGTCTTCTTGTTCACATGAATCTTCAATTTGGCTAGCAAAGGTCTCAGCTTTTGTATCTTTAGCAATTGTACAAAAATTTGGCATTGCTCAGTCAATGTCTTATTGCTAAAATACTAGTTGAAATTTTGTGTATCCCACAACCAAACGGTTCATGTTGACCTCTTGCCTTCAAAATTGTTTATAATGTTCTCATCAATTTCAAGTAACCATTTAGGGGTTCTTGAAGGTCTTGAATTTAGAATATGTCTTTCTTCATTTCCCATGTAATTTGGTGAAACATAATTTACACTTGGTTCAATATTATGTTCAACATATTCAATTCGAACATTTTCAGCTTGAAAATTTTCAATATCAATTTCAATATTATGTTCATCTTCGATTCCAACATTTTCAGCTTGAAAATTTTCAATATCACTTTCAATAGTTTCATTCCCAATTTCAATATTATGTTCAACATCTTCAATTCTAACATTTTCAATATCAATTTCAATATCATGGTCAACATCTTCAATTCCAACATTTTCACCTTGAACATTTTCAATATCAATTTCAACATTAGGATTCCCAATTTCAATATCATGTTCAACATTTTCATCTTGAACATATTCAATTTCCTCTTCACTTGAAAGACCAAAGGGCTCAGGTTCACCAATATTTGACATACCTTCTCTTCTCTTCCTATGAATTTCTCTATCTCTTTGTCTATATGCTTCAATTTGTTCTTTTGTAAGCTTTCTCTTATTTTTTTTCTTCCAACAACTGTTGCTCCCCATTATACCTCCAAGAAGATGCTAAAAAAATGAATGCTTATGAAATTTTTGAATAGAAGATGCTCCATAAATTTGATCTTTGTCTCTTCCTATCTGAAATCACATTTTTATCGCCTGCAAAGTGTGCAAACAAAATGTAGGGTCCATTGGGATGCCCAAAACGACCCACTTAAGGTTTTTCTATGGCCCATAAATCAGATAACTGATATGAAAAAATTTAAAAATGTATAGTAACGGTAAGATTTTGGTGCCACAAATTGGATATCCGATTTGTGGCACATAGACCCGAGAGTAATTAGGAGGTGGAGGGTGGACGAGAGAGAGAGAGAGAGAGAGAGAGAGAGAGAGAGAGAGAGAGAGAGAGAGAGAGAGAGAGAGAGAAGGGGAGGAGAGGGAGAGAGAAAGAGAGGTAGCTAGAGGGGAAGGGATATGAGAAGAGGGGAAGAAGGGGAGAGAGAGAGAGGGGGGGAAGGAAGGAGAGGAGAAGATGGGAAGGGGAGAGAGAGAAAGGGAGAGAGAGAACTAGGAGGAGGAAGGGAGAGGGGAAGAGGGAAGAGAGAG